>NAVB01000376.1:0-16054 GCA_002179805.1 Acanthamoeba lenticulata | reverse complement strand
CTTAATTGACTCTATTATCCGATCATTTATGGAAAACAGGCAACACAACACGATCTGGAAGGGTGCTCGGTCCATCTTCCGCGAACTTCAGCGCCGCTTCCAATGTACGACATCGCACACGCGTGCGCGCGCAAACACACACGCGCGCATGAAGCTGACTCGGGCGCACGTGATGTGTTTGTGGACGCAGTGAGCTTCGAGGAGGCGAGCAAGTACATCTCGTTCCACTCGCTGCGGGCACACGGGCAGCTGTTCCGCGTGGGACCCGTCACGGAGAACGTCTACATTCACGCCAAGCTGCTCCTCATCGACGACCAAGAGGCCATCATCGGCTCTGCCAACATCAACGACCGCAGGTTCGTGCGCGCACTGTGTGCGACTTGTGCGTGTGTGCGCGTGTGCGGTGCTGACACGACACGACACGACACGACACGCGCGTGCGCACAACAGCTTGAACGGCGAGCGGGACTCGGAGCTCGGGGCGTGGGTCAAGGACGAGGACCTCGTGGCCGGTCGGATGGGCGGCCGGCCAGGACTGGTCGGGCGCTTCTGCCATGCGCTCCGGCTGTCGCTGTGGAAGGAGCACCTGGGCATCGGCGACGCCGACGCCGATCTGCTCGACCTCATCGCCGATCCGGTCTCCGAGGCGGCCCTCACCTACTGGTACTGCGTCCCCTCTCGCGTGCGCGCGTGTGCGATGTTGGGCGCTGACCCGCGCGCGTGTCGTGTCGTGTCGTGCGGCGGATCGACACATGCAGGGATCACGTGTCGCAGACCAACACGGAGATCTACGAGCGGGTGTTCCCGTACATCCCCCAGAACGGGATCCAGACGTTGGAGGAGCTCGAGCGCCGCAAGGAGGCCTTCCACCGCGTCCCGCTTGACCAGAAGCTCGAGGTCCTCCTCTTCCTCCTTCTCTTTGCCTGGATGATGATGATGATGATGAAGAGGACGTCTGCTGACTTGAGCGCGCGAGCAGAAGGCCGAGAGGGAGCTCAAGGGCGTGCGAGGCCACCTGGTCAACTACTCGCTGACGTTCCTCGAGGGCGAGGCCCTGGACATCTCCCTGACGGAGAGTCCCCAGTACCTGCCCTTCAAGTCCACCTTTTATTGATCATGTGATACCACAACCTTAAGGTTGCAACAATTTCTCTTTTTAGGATCCTAAGTACTTAATTAATACTCAACTCCGTTGTCAAAGCTGTTGCACGGAGAGGCCAAAAAAATGGTTGAGGGTGAAGTAGCTTAGCAGTGCGGGAGGGAAATAGGTGATGTTGTTGTTGCTAAGGGACCTTTGGTGGGCTGAAGTACTCGGGCTTGGCTCGGGATGGCCTTTATCAGTCCCTGCACACTGCCGGCCACAGCTGCATCATGCTCCCTTCAATGGGATCCTACATCCTGCTGGCCTCGTTCGTTGTCTTTGTCAGTCTGTGGCCGCATGCACAGACCAAGCCACTGCCGTCGCCTCTTCCCTACACCGGCCAACTGTTCAAGCCCCCATTTTCTGTCGCGACGTGTACCTTCGATCCTTCTCGAGGGGACTACTTCCTGTTCACCAAAGGTATGTGTACACGCCCGAAGGGGGCATTGTTGAACAAGTGGGCTGATGTATCTTGGATTGTGGGTGTATACAGCCGAGTGGAACGACTGGCAGTCGTTGATGCTCACTCTCTCGCCAGGCTTTCCGACGGGTGACAGGAAATGGCCTCAAGAGCAGTTCCCGGTGGGGAATTCAACCGAGGAGATCAGCTGCCGGTATACAACCTCTGGCCTGCACAGAGGAGAAGAGAACATCACGACCCAGATAGGCTACTTCTTTGCCGAGGAGGCACGCAATGCCACGTTTGCTGGAGTGAACTACTCGATCCCAGCCACCGGAGTCCAGTGGGTCATCGACTTCACGTCTTCTTCCCCGACCAACTTGGCGCCCTACTTCCAGTACAAGCTCCAGGACGGGACAGGCACTACGCCCTCGAATGTTTGGATGGACACCGCTAGTCCTCAGCAAGGCGTGACGTCCATCGTGTTTGTCGGAGAGCGGACGGGCGGCCGCATGGAGCTCTTCAACCACGCCATCGCGGATGGAGTGGCGAAGCCGGTGGTTGTCAACATCATTGAATACTCAAACTGGGCAGGTGAGCAGCGCGAAGTACAACTCATCCTTCCGGCCTTTGTCAACTCGCTCCACTACGAGGGGCTTCACTACATGTTCCGTCCCGCCACGCCTACGCCCAGCCCGTTCCCGCCGACGTTGCCCTCGCCCAGCGTGAGTCCACAGCTCAACACCACCTACCCTGAAGTGTCGCTGTTCTCCACGGGTACCGTTTCCTCTTCAACAAGTGGGCATACGCCTTGAGAAGTAACTTTGGTGCAAACAGAGCCAGATGGGTCGTTGGCTGTCGTGTCCACCAGCTTTGCCAGTGCTCTTGGAGCTTCGGGTGAGACGCTTGTGCTGAGCCCCTTCATTACGACGGCGAACTTCACCGACGATAGCAACTCGACTGTGTCGGAGGTGACCGAGTTCAGGAGCGACTTCGCCAACAGCGAGTCGTGGATGAATCTGCGGTACGAGTTCCTGTCCAACAGCTCGACCGGTTTCTTCGCCGGGACAACCTACTCGCTCCCCAGCAACGCCTTGAAGTGGAACCTGGAGCTCTACAACTTTCACCTCAACGGTTCCAACTACGAGCCACGCAACATCACCTTCCGCATCAAGCTCTCTGGTGGTCAAGCTGGACTGCAAGTCGGCGACATCCGTAAGCTGATCAAGACGCCCAACATTAACATGACCACTTTCCTCATCTACTCCAACCAACAAGTGGCCATTGCACTCGAGATCATCGACATGGGCTGGGCCTGGAACTGGGAATCTGGGCCAGGCCAGTCGCACCTCGTGACCGTCGATCCGAACGACCCAACATCCTTGCTCTACACGTTGTCCTTCGTGCCTGATGATAACGCTTATCCTGGTGACCTCCACCATGAAGCGCACCTCTACCTGTTCGCAGCCCAGCCGCCTCTACCGGGGGCGACGAAGACGCCAACTCCGATTCCAACACCGACACCAACTCGGACGCCTCTGCCCTCCTCCTTGCCGGGCCCTGTGGTCCAGCCTTCCTTCGACCCAACGTCGCCCAACGTGTCGCTCAGCGGAAGCGACGGCGCAACCTCGGTCTCTGCAGCCTTCTCTGGTGCCGCATCGGGCGATGGCACGCAGCTGACAGTCGCGAGCTTCGTGGTCAGCAATACGTCGAGCAGTGCTCAGCCAGACGTACAGCGCGTGACCTACACCACGCTGTTCGCCGGCAGCAATGCCACGCTCGCGGTGAGCTACGAGTTTAGCAACAACTCGAGGAGCGGACTCAACTTCGCCGGGACCAACTTCTCGCTTCCGGCGGGTGCCTTCAAGTGGACCATCGAGCTCGACAAGTGGCCGCTCCCCGACACCGAGCACGTGCTCAACATCACACATCGGCTTTCGGTCTCTGGCGGTCTTGAAGTGCGAAACATTGTGGAGATGCCCGCCACGCCCGAGGCCAACATGACCACATGGCTGCTGGTGACCGATGGCGAGGACATGGGCGTGCGATTGGAGACCTTCGACGTGGTCGAGATCGACGGGCAGGTAGTACCTCTGCTGGACGTGCGTGTAGCGCTGGTGCAGGACTCCTCCTCTTCCGTGGAAGTCACTCTGGCGCTGCCGCAGTTCGATCAGTACCTTCACTACGACCCCAGTATGTATGTGGTCTCCTTTTCCAACGACAAGTCGTCGGCGTCCGTCTTGAGGTCGGCTCTCTGGAGCCTCTTCTGATGGCTGAACATTTTTTTGTAATTTATTTGAAAGAAGGTTTCGAGAATGGTTTAGAACGGTTTGTCAAAAGTTCGAAAGGAGTTCACGTCGGCGGAAGAGCAGGAGAAATGCGGGCCACCTGTACCCAAGGTTTGGCCTACTGCCAATGGCCACGGCCACAAACATCTTTGTCACCAGCCGAGAAGCAAACCCATCATCACCACAGCACAGACGACGAAACAACCTCTTCCTATCATGAGTTGTGCAGTTGGACCCGTGGCGCAGGAGGTCGTGCAATCGTTGCCCAAGGCAGCACTTCCAGCGCATGGCCTGAGGGTGAACCCTTCTTCTGTGCCTCTCTTGGCTCTACTTGAAGAAATGACCGTCAACCAGCTGGTGTTGTCTTCCTCCTTGTTGCTCTTGCTTCCTCTTCTTTCTGCTTTAAGACCAACCTCTTGCGTCCCCAGGTGAGCGACAAGCAAGTGGTGACGGTCAAGGAAGACGCCTCGCTCAAGGAAGTCATCAGGTCTTATCCCTCCTTTGTACATTAGCAAGAACGTCTCTGGCTCACCACAACGAGCCAACAGCCTGCTGGCGTCCAAGCGCATTCTCTCTGTGCCAGTGGTGTGCGGGGACTCGCGAGACGTTCTTGGTTTCGTTGATGTCATGGATCTTCTCTCCTTCATCGTACGCACCGTCACGCAAGGCCACAACATGCAGGAGGCCCAGTGGAGGTTTGCTGCTCAGCCCTTCCCAAAAACACGCGGCTTCTCCTTTTGTGCTTCACTTCTTGACATTCATTTGCCAAAACGTGACAGCCCGTGGGCCAACGACATCACCACACTGCAAGCAAAGGGCGCCCAGATTGGCCAAACGCCCGTGAGGGACATCCTCGGTCCGTTGGCAATCTCTTCTGTAGAAGTTCTACACTCTTCTGGCTCACTTACTCATGAGTGGGACAGCCGCCTCGCGGAGCGACCTGTACTTCCCGGTCTACGGACAGGGGACTCTGCTGCAAACCATGGAGCACTTTGCAGCGGGCGTCCACCGCGCGGCCGTCTTCAACAAGACCAACAAAGTGCTGACCAACATCATCAGCCAATCAGGTTCGTGCATGGCTTTGAGTGAGAACTGGAGCAACGATTGACGAAGAGGAGGGGAACGCAGATGTGGTCGGTTTGATTATGAAGCACCTGACGGGCTCCTCTCTGGGCGTATTGTGCAACAAGACCATCGACGAGCTTCAACTTGGCACGGCCAGCACTGTCATCTCCATGTCCACCACAGCTCAGGCCATCCACGCCATTTACCTCGTGCGACTGCTCCTTACTGATGCACTCGAGAAGGCGATGGTCTTGATGATGTGGTTGGTGTGCACTAGATGTTCTTCCACAACGTCAGCGCGGTGGCTATCACCGACGAGAACGGGAGACTGGTTGCCAACTTCTCAGCAAGCGAGCTGCGCGGGATTGGTCCAGAGCACCTTGACTGGCTTCTCTTGCCCATCACCGACTTCCTCGGCCGCGTCTCGTCCGACGTCGGGGTTGGACTTTCTTTTTCTTACATTTCTATTTCTTGTATTTATCTACTTTTATTTTTCTTTTTATTTTATCATATAATTTTTGCAGCATCGTAAGCTGACCCTTCACCTTCCTGTTGGTGGTATGAAGGGCAAGCCCTTGTTTCCCCTGACGTGCAGGAGGCACACCAAGATCGAGGACGTGATCAACATGTTGGGCACTTACCGTATCCATCGGCTCTGGCTTGGTACGCTGGGCTCTCTTGTGGACTTGTCCTCAGACCTCGCGCTTCTTGCTCACCGGACGGCAAACGGCCGATGAAGTGGATGACCAGGGCAAGCCTGAGGGAGTGATCGCTTTGACCGACATCATGAGGCTGTTCCTCCCCAACGACGCCATCCCTGATCCCGCGGGCAAGCCGCCTGGGCGCAGGAGGTCGTGGGTCGAGGAGCCTTCTACTTCTTCTTCATAAAGTTGTAGGAGCTGAAGTAACGCCAAATAAAGCAAATGGTCGAGTTGCAAGGTTGTAGAGTAGTTTGTTTACAAGAGGAAGAAGATGTGTACAGCAGAGAGAGAGAGAGAGGGTGAAGAGAGCCAGTCGCTATCGAAAGGCTCAGAGTTCAGGGTGAGGTTAGAGGAGGAAAGGTGACTTAGGCACTGCTCTGGCCCGACACGCGGATCCAGTGGTTGATGGCGTCCACCTGGTTCATCTTGCGCGCTTCGACGGTCTCTGGCAGAACCTCCTCTCGAGGGTCAGCCGGCGTGTCCAGCGCCATGTAGTGGCCAAGTCGCAGCTCGTCATCAATGGGAATCTTAATGATGTGGCTCATCTGCTGCAGAAGGCCAAGCAAAGCGGGGTGAGAAGGGGGTAACGAAGATGCATCTACAAGGGGTTTCACGTACGCCTTCCTTCTCGGCGACGAGTTCCTTCTGCAAGCGGTGCGACCACTTGGCATAACCGGACAGAGTGGGCGGCTGCACGTCGTCGTTGCGGCGGGACTTACGGCAGGACGCAAGGAGGAAAGCCATGACGGTTACTGTTGTAGTGAGGGGTGCCGGGGCGACGCGGATGTCTTGCTAGTTGGTGAGTGTAGTGAAGAAATACAAGAAAGAGGCGAGAGCGGCGCTACTTGTAGGTGCTATCTTCATCGTGCTACTTGCCGGCTCTCGGTGAAGCAGAACGAAACGCAAGACCGCCCGCTTCCCGCCAAACGACAGCGCGCCAAAACCGCGGATTGCTTGCGGAATTTCGCGGATATGCTCATCTTGGGGCTCGCGTTGTGCTGGTCTGGGAGCAAAGCTGGCTGCTTTCTTCGTCTTCTCCGCCATCTAGCCAGAGGCCCTTTATTGAACCTCTCGACTCCACATGTTGTGTCACGCTTCATGCCTCCACAAGTCAACAACGTCGAGTGCCCTCGACATCCCCTTTCTACAGAATAAGACGAGCAAGCTTGTGTATCGTCACAGCGTCTCTTGGTTCAGCGGAGACGGTGCTTCGGGAACGAGTTTGAAATTTTAAAATTTGTACCAGACTTCTGCAGCTCTCTACAACGGCAGGTGAAGGGAGAGGATGATGATGATGTGTCGAGCTTGCTTTCAGGCTCGTCTGCTGGGGTGTGGGTGTCGTTTGGCTTCTTGTCGTAGCATTCGCCAACTGGACACGGCTTGTACGTAGCGTCGCCGCTCCACTTCTTCTGACACGACCTGTGGGAAGTCGTTTGAGCGCTTGTGCTGTTGGACGAAGGGCTCCATCGCTTCGCGAGCTGCATCTGCTATCTCGACGAGAAGCGCCATCTCCCACTTCTCCAAGACTTTCTTCCTCCTCTCCTCTCGCGACAGGTTGGGGGTGGTGTTGCTTTGGTTGTTGGTGCTGGTGTCGGCTCTCGGGCGGCAGAGGCGGAAGAGCTTCATGCAAGTAGCGTGTGAAGAAGAGGTTGTAGACTGGAGGTCTCTAGCAGACCAGGTGATGTGAAGGTCAGCACTCGCGAGTGGCAATGATCTCAAAGTTGTGTGGACTTGTTGCTGTTGTGGAAGCAAGAGCAAAAGGAAAGGCGACTCACCACACGCTGCAAACGAGGCCATCAAGTGGGTCGCCCGTCGACGCAGAAACAGAAGATTGTCCACAACTCGCCATTGTTGGCGACGCCGCCCAGAAACATGCCCGAAAGCAGAGGTCCGCCGTGAAACAAAGCCCAAATCGAGGCAAACCGGCAGACCCGGCGACGCCAACGGGAACACGTCGCCCCTTGTCGAGCCAAGAAGAACTCCATTCGAATGCCTTTGTTCGGTCGCGTGTGTGTGTCACGAGAGACGGCGACATGAAAGGCGATGCCACTACAAATCGCGAACTTGTACTCTCCCCTACAACAAACCGACATTACAGAGAACAATGGAACGGTCACCGCAGAACGAGCGCGACCGACCCGGCCTGCTCCACCCACATGTTCGTAAGCGGTGAGTCATCCGTGCAAACGACAAGGGGGGAGGGGGTGAAGGTGAAGTCGACGTGCATGTGTGGCTTTGGCGCCGGTGCGGGAGTCGCGCGGCCCAGAGAGGACCAGGTCCGGTCGTCCATCGCCGTTGAAGTCGAGCACCGCAGCCTGCTCGCCGTAGAGCGCGTCCTCGCGGTCCCCATGAAAGCACAACCAGGCCGAGTCCGGCGGCACCTGCGCACGCACGAGCGTGATTGTGTGTACGTGTCAAGGTGTCGTCACAAGCTCTTTTCCAGGCGGAAAGATGCACACCCAACAACAACAACAGCGTACCGGAGAGCCTGTGGCGGGGAACCCAGAACCGCTTTTGCCCTTCCAGACGTACACGGCCCCGGCATCGAGCAGGCTCAGGTCTGGATCGTAGTGAGGCGAGGCCACGAACAGATCGTCCGCTCCGTCGCCGCTGCGAGACACGCGCGAACACGAGAGCGCTTTCAAGTGAGCCGAAATAGAACACTCTAGATGCAGAAGAGAAGAACACAGCAACGAGTCGAGTACTCAAGGTCGCCTGACAGGACCAACTCGCCCAGGCGCGCAAAGCTCTGCTCCGATTCAATCGTGGCTCGCGCCGCTGTTGACGTTCGGGAGCACATGAGACCGAGACAAGGACCATGAGGAGGAGGAAGAAGACGAGACAAGTGGGCGATACCCAATTGATCGATGGTGGCATTGAGGCGGTCGAAGAGGTCACGCTCGACATCGAGCAGGACGACGGCGCCCGCCTGCTGGAGCGTAATGCCCCAGTTGAGCGCGCGGGCGGGCAGCCCAACGGCGAGCCACAGCTGCCCGGCGCTTGAAGCGGAAAGAGGCTTGTCGTCATCCCTTTCGGCAGCCAAGACCGTTGGCCCGCTGGAGCCCAGCGCCAGCGATTGGCCCAAGTGGTCGAACCGCTGCGCGCCCGACACGCCAAAGACGTGGCGCGCCTTCAGCTGCCGGCCAGCAGGCGAGGACGACGACGACGACGACGCGAACAGGAAGCCGTCGACGCGGCCCAGGCCGGCCTGGCCCTTGGCCACATTCGCCGCGCCCGGGCTGGACACGACCAGCAGCTGGCCGGCCTCAGCTTTGCTGTTGTTGTTGTTGCCACGGAAGGCGCGACAAACCAGGGCAGTGCCGAACCAGTCGTACGACGCGGCGCCCTCCTGAAACCAGTCGGCGTCGTCGCGCCAGTCCAGGAGGCGCTTCATTGGCTGAGACGAGCCCTTTCGGGCCAGGAAGGCCGAGACGGCGCCGCGCTGGTAGGCGAAGCGCTCCCAGGAGGCGGCCGGCAGCGGCACCTCGCCGCGCGCGTAGGGCGAGCCGATGACCAGATCGCGGTGGCCGTCGCCGTCAAGATCGCAGTCCGCCGCCAGCGTGTAGCCTGCACACAGGCCGGTCAGTTGTCAACCGAAAAGCCAACCATCGTTGGGTCCAACAGAAACGACAAAGGCGCACCGAGATTGGTCCACGTCCGCGAGCGGCCGGTGATGGTCACATCGGGCTCGGCCGGGAAGCTCAAACCGCCGGGGCCTTTGCGGCCCAGGAACACCTGCACCTCGCCGTAGTAGCTCAGGTCCTCGAACCTGCGGAGAAGGAGGACGTCATCAAGGAGGAGCTCAAGGCCCACGCGCAGCGCGGCGCAGATGCATAGAACGTGGGGTACCCGATGCCGGGCGCGGAGACGGCGAGGTCGAGCAGGCCGTCGAGGTCAAAGTCCAGGACCGCTACGGCCTGCCCGAATCGCGCGTTGGAGGCCGCGCCGTGCAGCGCCGCCACGCGCGTCGTCGCGGGCGGGGTGAGGAGGTCAATCGTCCGATGCCAGCTTCCCGCGGGCTGGCCCGCGCGATCGCCGTAGACCACGAACACGGCCCCGGACTGCGACAGGTTGCCGTTGGCCGAGGCAAAGCCCGGAGCTGGACAGGCCGGTCGTGAGCAGCGTTTGTTGGGCAAGGGGGGCGCGATGTGCGACGTACCTCCGATGACCAGGTCCTCGAGGCCGTCGCCGTCGAGATCGCCCACGGCCAGGCTCCGCCCGGCGTCCGAGTAGCCCACCGGCAGCCTGTCGAGGCGCTCCCCCGTCAGCAGCAGCACCCGTTCATCGAGGGGAAAGGCTGCGGCGTACGTGAAGGTGAGGGACGATCCGAGGGCCGGCCCGGTCTGCGGCTCGCAGAAGGCGGCTCGCTGGCCGCCAGCCTGCTTGCGCGAGACATCCACGGGCGAGATCGGCGGGGGCGAGACGACCCGGCCAGGGGGCTTGACCGAGGGGCTGGCGTACAGGACGCCGCCGGCCGACGTGCGGGTCCGATCGTAGGCAATCTGGCTGGCGTACGGCCGCATGGCGCGGGCCAGGCTCTCGCGCCTCCCTCGCGCCACGGCCGAGACGGCGCCCGGCCCGCCTTGCTCGAAGCAGAACTGGATCGGGCGGCCGGTGTCCAGGCCCGTGAGCACGTTGGGCCAGCACTGCATGGTCCAGGTGGCCATGTCGTTCACACCTCCGATCCAGTAGTCTTGGTAGTGGTCCACCATGAACGGCACGTCCTCGGCGAACCCCGGGTAGAGGATCTTGCCCAGGTACTGTGTCGTTTGCGGTGTATTTATTATTTTATTACACCAAACAAACATTTCTCAAATTAAATTGAAACGTAAACAAATGTTTAAGCAAAATTACGAAAGAGGAAAGGTACCTTCATGGCCATCACTTCGGCGTAGAGCTCGCCCACACAGATATCGATGACCGCCGGTGGTACGGAGAAGTTGAGGGACGCAAAGACTTGGGCGAGGTCTTCCGCCGGCAGGTACCAGTCATCAGAGAGGAAGGAGAGGTCGAGCTCGTAGGCGGCGATGAACTCGCCGTAGGTATCGGCCGCCGTGTGTTGGGTGGAGTTGTAGGACTGGTCCCGCAAGGCGTAGTCCGCCTCAGCCAGTGCCTGAATAAACCCTGCATTTAACGAAAAAGAAATGAAAAATAAAACCCAAAATCCAAAATCCAAAAATATTGTAAAAATAAAAAACCTTGTTGGGTTTGTCTGGCTGTGGTGAGATCGTGCCAGGTGATGTCGGCCACCGAGTGCGACACGACCCCGAGCAAGAAGGCGATGAGGGCTTGCGCCTCGGGTGACCACTCCTTCGTCCCGCCCGACGACGTCGCTGGGTAGCGAGCCAGGACGTGCGCCACGACTGCCGCTTGGAAGGGCGGCTAAGCAACGTTCAACGCAAACACGAAAACGCACAAACACAAACACGAAAACACACGTTTGTGGGCAGAACAAGATGAAACGTGATCTGCTGTGGTCTCGGCTGAGACGAGCTTGCGGGTGGTCAAAAGGACTTAGGGAACGAACCCAGTGCGCGGCCTCGCTCATGGCGGGCAGTTGCGGGAAGCCGAGGTTGGCCAGCGGGCAGGCGTAGCCCCAGTCGGGGAAGGCAGCGCCGTTCTGGAAGGCGGGCAGGTTGGCTTGCACCAGCGACGCGTAGGGACGGAGGGCGGGGTAGTTGTCGGTCAGCCAGCGCTGCGCCCGGGTGGCGGTCACGATATGCGTGGTGACCCCGCAAGCTTGGGCTCCCCTTCACAAAGGAAAGTTGAAGAAGAAGAAGAAGCAGGGAGATGAAGTTCGAGGGCACCGTCAACGATTCCTCAATCGAAGTAGAGGAAGGGACGGAAGGGAGGAACATACTGCAGCCATGAGCAACACAGGCACAAGACGACCAGCAGGCTCAGTGGGCGGGCGAGCGCTCCAGTGATCCTAAACGCGTCCCTTGGCCTGTTCATGACCGCAACGTCAAGCTTGGCCCACATGAAGCCTCGTCTCGCTCCTGCGGTGGTTTTTTGCGGACTTGATCCTGCCAGGCTCGTCACCTCGCTTCTCTTGGGCCAAGCGGAGCTGGCATGAGTCGAAATAAGCCCGACGAGAAGTCGCGGACAGAACCACTCAAGACGGTGTAGGCCGTGTAGCGCTACGACATTGACCTTCCTAAAAGCTGCCTCCAGCCATGCGATGTCCAGCTGCAAGGGGACGCAAAAGACGTCTGGTGACTCCTCTCGTTTCCTCTTCACCACCGGTTCAGGCCACCATAAAAGCTCTCAGACAACTCTTGCCTAGCATTCACTCCTCACAGCAGCCAACGCACACAAGCTTGTGCTCCCCTTCTACTCACTTACGAACTCAGCCTGCAGGAACAACCTCCTTCAGAACCACCTCGTCCACCGCACCCGCCTCTACCCGCAACCACAGCCTTGCCCAGAGAAACACGTTCTACTACACAACCAACCCCTCCGCTCAAGCTTCTGCAAGAGAAGGAGAGATAGTCCAAGCCCCCCTCCTCCATAGACCGATTCACCGCCCGCCAAACCTCGCCCAAGAAGAAGAGCACTCGCCGCTCTACTCGAGCATGAAGCTTCCTGCTCTGCGCCTTGGCCGAGGCACGTCAGAGGCTGCTGGTCAGCAGCAGACCGACCGAGCGCAAAACACATCAAGGAAACAGCAAGCGCTGGCCAAGTGGGAGCGCGTCCTCTTCGAGGAGAAGCTTGGGATTACTCAGCCTAAGCTGCGCCCCTCGAGGTCACGACGACACTCGTTCGTGCGACCATTGACCCTCGCGACGTTGGAGGCAGGCCAGCAAGTGGAGGCAGAGGACCTGCAATACGAAGATGGTGCCGAGCTGCTGGCTCCTTGCAGCCCTGGCTGGCGCACGTACGCCGACTCGCAAGAAGCCGAACGACGACGACTCCTGCAAGTGCTTTCCAGCTGGCGCCACCTTCGCGCTTCATCCAGCAGTGGCCCGGAACGAGAACCGTAAAGAGGACATATGGTCCGGAGAAGTGTATCAAATGACGTCATGAAAAAAACATCTTTTCATCGAAACATATTTATAGGCAGAGAACGAGCGGAAGACCCGTCCAACACACGAATAAAACTTATGGTATCATTGGTCCAAGCTACTCCAAGCTGACCAGGAGAATACGTGCCGGACGAGATCTGAAGACACGAGCACTGGGCAAAGTCTAGCAGGTACTGCGGTTGGTAATGGGTAATGGCCGCAACACCACCAGCGCATGTCCACGCACTGAAGAGCACAGCCCGCAAGCGAAAGTGCTGGCCCACGAAGGGCTTCAGTTCAAGCAGCTGGCGTTAAGTTCAACGCCAATCCTTTCATTTAGAGGAAAATTTCAACCAATCAAGAAAGAACCTGGAACTCCGGGGCTATGGTGAAGAAGGGCACACATCCATTCTTCTCTCGCACCTACTCCAGACACACACCGCCCAGCATGATGAAGTCAAACAAGATCAAGGTCAAGGTGGCGTTCGGTCAGGCCAAGCTTGTGGTGCCCTGCGGCAACACGACCGACAAGGTGGAGCGCCTCATCGAGGACATCAACCGCCGCTTCCAGAGCCACCTGGGCGACCCCACGGCCCGCGCCAAGGAGCTGCTCACCTACGACGGCTATCTCCTCAACACGCACGACATCATCGAGGACGTCGTGGACAACGGCGAGACGCTCTGCGCCCTCGACTTCCCCACTTGGCTCAAGCTTCATCTTCCGTACGTCGTGACTTAGTGCAATGTTGACTACCACGGCTTGGCTCACCCTTGCGTGCAACACATCATTAGGCTTCTTGAGAAGGGTGCCCACAAGGTCGCGAGGCTGGACCAGGCCGGCTCCGGCGCTGCGCCCAGCCGCTACGCGGAGGTGGGCAAGCACAAGCATAACAAGATCTACGTCAAGATTGGAGGCAGCAATGACGTCGTGGATCGCCTGGAGCTGTTTGATGCCGACGCATTGAAGACCTTCGTCGGCGACAAGGACGGCAAGGCGCTCATCGCGCACAAGGCCGTGAAGGACGGCGCGTGGGATTGGAACGTGGAGGTCCACTTCATCGTCGAGAAGGGAGTCGTCGTGGCCGCTCAGCTGGCCGTCAAGGCCACCAGCGACGCGCGTGCCCACATCGAGGTGGTGCCCATCAACATCGCCGACCTCACGCTCGGTACCGCCAAGGTCGTTCAGACCTCCTCGCTGGGCAAGCCCAACAAGACCTATGAGCTTCCCGCCCCCGTTCGCGAGGGTCCCGCCTTCGAGGCCGAGAAGGACTTCCAGCCTCGTGCGTTGCCCTCATCTCAGGCTCGGCCATTGCCAAAAGCAAACTGACTATTGCCAATTCACGCAGGCCACCTCGCCCCGACCGGTCGGGTCGAGCCTCCGGTCCCCGAGAACAACGAGGCCACCGGCGACCTCGGCCTGCAGATCAAGCAGAAGGACGCCTGCCAGCCGGACCAGGCCTGGGCCGAGAGCGACGGCTACTGGAACAAGTTTTACAACAACTTCTCCATCTTCAACCCGCTTGAGACGGACGTCACCGTGGTCAAGGTGACCTCGGAATACGAGAAGAATGGCGAGTGGGTCCCCATGGACACGACGTACGCATCTCTCTCGGCTCCTATTGGCGTTGTGTGGGACTGACCTTATTCTTCTTGTTGTTGTTCGACAGCCTCGGCGGCAAGCAGGGATACTACAACTACCAGTTCAACTCCCGTCTTGAGGGTTTCACCATGGAGCCCAGTGACGGGATCCTGCTGGCCACCAACAGCTACGTCAAGGTCAACGCCCGCCAGTTTGACCGCGAACGCCGCGCCCACAACTCGCTGCCTTCGCCGCTTCGCATCCGCATCACCTTCGAGGGCAAGGAGGGCAAGAAGTCGGTGATCGTCGTCGAGCACAAGAACGAGCCGCTGTACCTGGCCACCAAGGAGTCGCGCGAGGTCACCAACAAGAGGCCCGTCGCCTTCTTCGTCGCCGCAGACGACCTCGACGCCGAGGGCCGCGTCTGGGCCGAGATCGTGGAGGTGCCCGAGCAGAAGCGTCTCGAGTACACTCGCTTCGGCTCCAGCAGCACGCTCTTCATCAACAAGAACATCATCGACAAGATCTTGTTCGAGGCCAAGAAGGACGGGAAGACGGAGCTGCCCATGACCAACTTCAGCAACGAGGACCAGAAGCAGGGCACTGCCGTCCGCGTCACCGCCCTCGTCGACCTCGAGAACCAGTGGGTCTACGCCATCAGGGTCGAGGTGCAGACCAACACCTCGCGCGCGGTCGACCACTACGTCCTGCCGGACATCTTCGCCTAAGTAAAAAGTTGTAGTTGATTGACTTGCAAGGAAGAACTCTTCACCTTTCTTGTAAGAGTTGGCCTTTTGCTGTGATGGCAGGTGGGATAACCTTTTTTCGGTATGCAGATCAGCAGGCCTCGACTCGATACAAATTCAAACACAGTTGGTGGTTACTTGTCAACCATGGTTGACAGGGAACAGATGGTTGGTACTTGCTGCTGGGCACCTCTTACATCCCGCCTCAACCATCTGTGCCACTTGCGACCGTGTTTTTCAACAAGCACATGATGGCCACCAGAACAGGACGAAGAAGCATGACTGGACTCGAGAAATGGGAGAAGCAACTGAACCAGGAACGAGAAAACGGAACTTCTGTCGTGTGGACAGCGCCGCTCCACCTCGGCCTACCGACGGACTTCAAAGACGAGACCGAGTGGCGGCGCTTTGTCAACCGGCAGCAGCTTCACATGGCCTTCCAGGCAGTCTGCTTCTTCCACGCTCAACGGCTCTTGCTGCCTCCCAGGGCCGAGCGAGAAGCGTAAAGTGGAGCTCTTTTTAACACAACAGAGAAGCACCTGTTGCCACTGTACAGTCACTCTTTGCAGCTTGTAAGATACATGAAGTTGTTGTTTGGATTAAACAACAACCAGGTGCGCGTAGCCGTGTTGCATAGCAGTTTGAATTCAATTCAGACCAAAAACTCAGGCGGCGCCAGCGCGCATGAGGCTCACCGCGGTCATGGCCGTGCTCAGGAGGCACAGCACGCTCATGGTGGTCACCAGCGGACGCGACAGGCCTTTGCCCAGCGGCGAGTCGCCCTCTGTCACCATCACGTGCCACGTCACGCCCACGTCAGCACGGCATTCTTGTCGACAGCACCAGACCGAGGCCGGCGTACGGAGAAGGGCGTGCGGCATTCGGCCGAACATGATGGCAAGGACGAGGCCCGTGAGGAGGATGAACTGAAACACGGTGCGGAGGGTGATCGACCAGTCGCCGATGAGCATCTGGCCAAACACGAGCGAGAGCAGGAGCCCCGAGACGAAGAACGACAGCGCCACGCAGGCCACGAACACCGTGGCCGCGATCATCGGGTAGATGATGACCGACATCAAGAAGTCGCCTGAACAAGACAAAAATAATTAAAAATAGTATTAAAAACAAAA
>NAVB01000375.1:0-25545 GCA_002179805.1 Acanthamoeba lenticulata | reverse complement strand
TTCATCAAATTAATTGGTGAAGAAAAGGCAATTTTAAAACATAAAAATAAAAATAAAAATGGCTCGAAGCTTTGCGGCAGACCTTGGAGTAGGGCTCAACTTGGGTCAGCTGGGATGTGAGCGTGGTGGCGTGCTTGACCACGCTCGGAAACACAAAGTCGCGCAAGAACCGCTTGTTGAAGGCCGGATTCAAGAGCCTGAACACGTACGTAGAGAAGGACAGAGTGGGGGGATGAGCGCAGCGCAGGCGGACACTAGGGCGACTCGGCGGTCCGGCGGATCTACCTGCGGTCGTGGCGCCAGATGTCGTAAGGAGCGCTGACGAGGCCCTGGCCCAGGAAAATGTTGATGTTGTACTCGGCCTTGGGCGGGTCGTCGGCGATGATCTGCCTGATAAGCTGAACAAAAAGGCAGCGATTAATATTGTCAAAAAAGGAACAAAGACATGTCGTGCTAGAAGAAACGGTGAAGGAGAAGAAGAGCACGGCATACGTCGAGGTCGGTGAGGAGGATCATGCGCATGGCCTTGGGCAGGGTGACGTCGTAGCACACAAGCTTCCCAAGCTTCCTGCATGGCATACAACATTAAAGTTGGTCGCCGGGTTGTGATCACAAGGAGAGCAAGAAGAACTCTGCTCTGGTGGAGCCGGGAGGTACCGATGCCAGTAGGAGAAGGAGGCGTCAAAGAGCGGGTTGGAGGGGTCCGTTGGACCCATGAGGGCCGGGAGGGAACCCCACACCATGCTGCGTCCTGGTGGCATGGGCATCTTGGTCTTGGGGAAGCGGCTGTTTACCTGTGTGTGAGAGCGACGCTCAATCAAGTGCATCTCGAGCGGGCAGAACCGAATTCACCACGGCGGAAACAGATGAGCCAAGTACCCAGATGAGAGTCAGCATGAAAATGGCCGGGCTGCCCAGAACGATGAAGAGCAGAGCATAGATCAAGGTGGAGACGTCCATCTTGACCAATCTGTTCTAGGGAGCTGGCGGCGCTGTCCGTGTTCCCTCTTCTGCACGTGACGCGTTTCTGCGTGAATAACACGAGCTCGGGTCCGGCATAAAACCAGGAATGGTCAACACGGCACGGACGAGAAAGTTGGACGGAATTTGATCTACGCATTATCGGGCGGAATGTCTGCAATCTCGGGCGGTGGGTGCCCGACCAGCATTGGGGGCCAAGTTGCTGAAAAATATTGCCAACGGACCAAATCTTTATTGCTGAGCCCATTGTCGGGCTCATCTCGCGCAAGATGGAACCTCCACATCAGCAACAGCATGGGGTCTGGTCTGCTCTCGACTTGCCCACACCCTTGGCGGGTTACGTCGTTGACCCAGGCACGCCAGGCTCCGGTTTCCCGTCTTGGCGCACCACTTCGACCGACGGTAAATCGCGTTTCGTGAATCCATTTGTTCATTCGCTTGTTCGTGTAAATTGACCGGTTGGTTCTACTCCGTGGGTTCTGTTGATCAAACGCAGGCATGGAATTGGGTTCGGCGACAGGCCAAGACGACCTGGCTCAGCTCTTCCTCAACCTTGAGTCCCTCCCAGGCACCGACGCCGCGCTCGGCATGCTACAACAGCAGCAACAACAGCAGCAGCAACAGCCTCTATACCACGGCCACTATCCTCCTCAGCCTCTTTACCCCCAACAAACGTCGTCGGTGCCGGTGTTTGACCTTCCCCAAATCGAACCCTTTGTCAAGGATGAGCGTCTCTCGCCGCCTGTTTCCTCCTCCTCTCCCTCACCCGCTTCTTCATCGTCTTGCTCTGCCTCGCCAGCAACCTCCTCGTCATCATCGTCGTCAGCACCCGGCATCGGCCTGTCCGCGGGGCTCTTCCACAAGCCGCGCGGCTCGCAGGGCCAGTGGGTGGGCCTCCTCGCCAACGACCGCATCCGGTGCGTTTGCTTGGCCTCTAGCCGCTGCTCGGCCGCGGTCTGACGCCGGTCGTGGTCGTCGCGCTCGTGCGCGCACAGAGTGACCAAGGGCAAGGGCAAGAAGCTGCGACTCGAGGTGCGCTGCACGCAGGCCTTTGACCTGGCCGAGCTGGCCGTCTGGCTCGCCGATGACGACTATGGCACGAGCGTCCCCGGGCCCAGCAGCTTCACAGTCGACCCAACGAAGAGCAAGATCGAGGTTCGCCGACCAACGGTGATGATGGTGATGATGTTGAGGACTCATGACTTTCACGCGAAAACAAGATGGAGACGACGGGCGCATGCGTGGCGACGATCGAGGTCAACCTGATCAAGATCAGCAAGCAGCTGCAGTTTGGCGCGCGTGTGGCCTCCAAGCACGGCTGGACATGCCAGACCGCCACCCTGCCCTTCACCGCCCACAACAACGGCAAGGACCGGTACGTGCGTGGTGTGACGACGAAGACGACCAGCGACTGACTAGCTGGCTGACTGGCACGGCTCAGAGTCCAGCACGGTGCGCCCGCGGCGTCTGTTCTGAGCAGCCCAACGAGCCCGGGCAGCGGCCCGTCCCAGCCCGGGTCCTCTCCCGATCCCTACTACGCGCCTCACCAACCCTACGCCCCCGCTCCTGCGCCTGTCGTACGACGCAGCCATTTCTTTTCCTTTTATTTATTCATTAATGAATTATTTCAATTATGTTCTTGTTTTGTATCTAGAGTAAGTTCATGTATTAAGATTTATTTTGTGCAGGCGAGCGGAAAGAAGAGGAAGGTGTCGACGCAAATGGAGGGACCAGGGAGCTCGCCCCACCAACATGGCGCGACCGATGGTTCCGGCTCGACGATGGCCCCTGCATCGGGCGCCGAACGCGTGACGCAGCTCGAGGGCAGCCTCCGGGTGGAGGGCGACGTGCGCGCCCGGGCCTTCATCCAGTACTCGGACCTGCGCCTCAAGACCGACATCGCGTCGCTGGTCGACGCGCTCCACGTCATCGAGCAGCTCGAGCCCAAGTCCTACCGCTGGCGCCCCGGCGCGCCCGGACTCCCGCCCGTCGGTACGAACGCACACGCGCGTGACATGGTCCATAGGGATGGCAATGATGATTAGGAAGATGACGATGGGGTTGATGAC
Source organism: Acanthamoeba lenticulata (assembly GCA_002179805.1). Lineage (NCBI taxonomy): Eukaryota > Discosea > Longamoebia > Acanthamoebidae > Acanthamoeba > Acanthamoeba lenticulata. The sequence goes on along the minus strand of NAVB01000375.1, from coordinate 22,495 downwards.
GATGATGATGTGTGGTCAGCAGAAGAGGATGGTGCGGCCGGCCGACGGGTGATCGGACTGATTGCGCAGGAGGTCCAGAAGGTGGTGCCCGAGGTGGTCTACCAAGACCCCGTCACCGGCTACCTCTCTGTCGCCTACGCCGTACGAAACACGTTAAATTTATTTTAATTTTTCAGAAATGTTGTGAAAATATTAAACAAAAACAAATATAACAGGAATTGGTGCCGGTTATCATCGAGGCGCTCAAGGAGCACCTGAAGGAGTACGCCACGGACAAGGCCCAGTTCCAGCAGGAGCTGGCCGGCCTCCGGGCTGCGCTCACCAGCCTGGAGAGCCGCGTGGCGCCCGCTGAGCCCAGCCGCGGCGGCCGCGACACCGGCGACGATGACGCCGACGACAGCTCTCCAGCCACCGGCGTCAATGATGACGACGACGACGCCGACGACGACGACAACAACGACAACGATGATCAGGGCCCCGGTGGCTCCGGCAACGACGCCATGCGGGTACGTCTGGCCCAGCCGCTCGCGGGCCAGTAGTCGACGGTTGTTGCTGATCCATGTCGACTACGGCACAAACAGACCGAGCAGGACCCGCGGGAGGTCGTGCGGTCGGTCAACCAGCGCAAGCGCGAGCTGCGGGAGCTCACCCGGCAGCTCAACCAAATCAAGCGCGACGCCAAGCGCCAGCACCGCCAGGAGAAGCGCGACCGCCGTGCCGGTTCGCCTTCCCCCAACATTCTTTGCATTTTATGCTCCTTTTTTGTGAAATTTTTGGAATTGATTTGTGAAATGATTTCAGAAAAGCAAAATGGGCGAGAGGCGAGACGCGTGGCGAGAAACGAGGCGCGCGAGGCCAAGGCCGAGCAGCGCAGGACGGCCCAGAAGGAGAAGAAGAAATTCCAGGAGCACCTCATGATGGACCCTATGAAGCTGAGCCGCGACGTGGTCCGCTACCAGGCCAAGGCCTTCAAGCTGGCCACCCGCCGCGGGGCGCGGCTCGCTGTGGCCCTGTTCTGGGACCGCGGCGCCCTGCCGGACCTCACGCTCCACGTGCACCACCACCAGCCGGGCATGATCCTGCGCGAGCACGTCTTCACCAAGAAGCGCAAGTGCTGCACCATCGTCACCGTCCAGGGCCTGCCGCGCCTCGAGCCCGCCGCGGCCACGCGGGGCAACGACAGCGGCAGTGAAAGCGAAAGCGAAAGCGGCAGCGACAGCGACAGCGGGGATGAGGAGGACGAGGACGAGGACGAGGTCGCTGAGCACGACGGGGACCAGGTGGAGCTGCGGCGGCTGATGGGGCAGTACCACGTCTCGGTCACCCTACACGGCGGGTTCGCCTACCACCTCAAGCAGTCTCGCGCGGTCGTGGCCAGTACGTCTCTTCCCCTCAACGACGACGATGATGATGATGACGACCATCATCAACAAGAAGCCTGTTCTGACGTGTGCCTGTGGTGGCGTGCGATGCGGCGCAGTCTACGACTTCAGGGACGCGTCGACGCCGCCCCTCACGGTCACGTCGACCAGCGTGGCGGGCGACTTGGGCCAGACCTGGCTCGTCGGCTCCTTCCTCGTCGCCCCCAACGTCTTTCGTTTGACGCAAACGTATCTTTTCCGTCTTATTTCAATTTTTCATAATTTTTACGCTTTATTCTTAATTAATTTATTATTTGATTTATTTATTTGGACCACAGGCCGAACGTGATCGCGCCGTCGGTGCCAAGCGAGTGGAAGACGACGACGGCGTGCGCCACCAATGGTGACGCGTCGGAGACCAACCCTTTGCGGGCCTACGGCCTCTTGCCCCGGCGCGTGTACCTGCGCGCCGCAAAGGGCCACTCGCGGTACCTCGCGGCGAGCCGCGACGGCGCGCTGGCGGCCTCCGAGGCCCCCGCCCCGGGCTTCGACGAGGCCTGGGACGTCGAGTTTGATGTGGACGGCTTTGCCTCGCTCCGGTCCTCGCACGGGACCTACCTCTCGGTCGACCCCAAGGGCACCGGTCTCTGCATTGGTTCGTCCTCGCCCCTTTGCCCGTCGCGTTACACAGGGCTGCTGACGTCATCTTCCCTTCTCGCTTTCGCTTTCGTTTTCGTTCTTTTTCTGCAGCCGACCCCGGGAAGGCAGCGCCGGGCGCGACGGAGAAGTTCAGGTACTTGCTCGACGATGCGTCGTCGACGCTCGCGCTCGTCGCGCTCCTGCCCAGCGGGCCGGCCTACGTCCACGTCTCGCCGGCCACGGGCGAGCTCGCAGCCGCCGACGCTCTTCGTCCCTACGTCTGCGATGGCGAGGTGCGTGCGTGCGTGCGCGAGCGAGCGAGCGAGCTTGTCCCGCTCACGGCCGATCACAAGAGGAGACTGACGCATGCGCGGGTACCTGCAGGAGGCGCTTCCGGGCCAGCGCGAGGGCGGCGCCGGCCCGAGCGGCGCGGCGCGCTCGCCGACGGTCGTGCGGCACAAGGGCGCCGATCGCATGGAGGATGACGAGGATGAAGATGAAGATGAAGATGGAGATGATGACGTGGACGACGGCAGCGGCAGCGCCGAGGAGGAGCCGTTGGCGCCCGGCGGTGGCGCTCGGCCTCGGCCGGCAGCCAACACGCACGACGAGCGCAGGAAGCAGCCTCTGCAGCGACAACAGGAACAACCTGCGACGCAGATGCGGCTGCCGGTCGAGGCCGAGCGTTGGGTCATGGAAGCGGCACCCACGCGCGACCAACAGCAGGCGCGGCAGGCGCAGGAGGTGTGGACGCAGCTGCAGGCCAACATGTCCCTCCTCTCCCTCTCGTCCTCCCTCCGCCACCGACCGCCCTCCTGAGCCTCCTCGGTTCTCTTGTTGCCCTTCATTTTTTTGGGGCTCTTGCCCCGAGGCTCAAGGCAACGCAATAAACAAACCCCAAAAAGCCTAAAGCAACAAAAGCAGCACAACAAAACGCACAAGATGGCCCAACAGAGTGAGGAAGACCAGAGGTACTACCAGGTGGCTACCGTGTTCAAGCAGTTTGGTCAGCCCAACGCCCAGTTCCCGAAGGATCTCGACCTGGGTATCTATCTATCTACTTCCCCCCCTTCTGCTGCCTAAAGCGCTTTTATCCTGAACTCGTTCAATGTATAGAGTACACTGAGCTTCAGAAGCACGTCCCTGCCATGGGCGGCCTCGGCACCGTCCTTAAGAACATGAAGGCCAAGGTTCATACAACTTTCCTCATCTTCAATCGATCTTTTTCGCTCTTTTTGATTCGCTAAATCTTTTTGTTTGTTGTTGCCAGAACATGGTCTTCTACGCTGACCCGTTCATCAAGGCCGGAACGGTGGTCACTTTGATCAACGATTACTGGCAAGATTTCAACCCGCAGATGGTCACCTACGAGCGCATCCAGACCGACGTTGTGGGCGACGACGCGGCACACAGCTCCCACACCAAGGTCGGTGGCTGGTAACCAGCGCTCACCAGTTGTTGGCTCCTTGTCGGCTGTAAACAACACTTTGTAAACAAACAAAAAGCTGTACACGAGTCTTCTTCTCTGTTGTCGGTTGCGCTCGCTCTAGTCCCACCAAAAGCTGATGGAGAAGCTGACGGCGAGCGAGCGCACAAAGTGCCAGTAGTGCGGCGGGAGGTAGAGCATCTCGCCCGCCTCCAGCACGAGCTCCTCGCCTTGCGCCTCGGCAAACAGCGGGAACCGCGCCAGGTCCGGTCGCTCGACGTCCACCTGAGACGTGTTCTTGAGGCTTGTCTGGTGCGCGTAGAGCCGGGGCGTGTTGTCGGGCCCGAACAGCACGATCCGCTTGCGGCCCACGACCTGCGCCAGCAGGTTGTGGTACGGATCCTGGCTCACATGTATGCTCGCCATGTCAATGGTCAACCAATCACGACGCCAGCCAGGCGCACGGGGGAAGCAGCGGCGTGGGTGGTGACCTCGTGCAGGGGCGAGACGGTGCCAACGGGCCCGAACCAGGCCTGGATCTTGACGTCGCCGCTGCCGCTCCCGAGTCCGCAATAGTCGGGGATGCCAAAGTCGCGTCGCAGCTCCGGCACGAGCTCGAACAGCTCGATCTGCACCACCCGACGTGAGACACTCGAGTGACAATCGACGAGACGAGAAAACCAAACCAACAGGGACGTGAGGTGCGTGCCTGAGCGAGATAGCCACGACCAGAGGCCGACTGCGGCCTTGTGACGTGGTTGTCGACAAACTGAGCAAAGCTCATGAGCTGCTGGCTCCACTCTGGGTGCAGGTAGTGCGCCCCAACCTCGACCGGCACCGTACGTGGTCCTGCGATCGACTGACGAACGCCACAAGAATTACGAAATTAAAATAAAAAATTTAAATTAATATTATAAATTTTAAAAAATAATTTAAAGTTGCACCTTGAGGTAGTCCAGGTTGGCCCAGGCGCGGTCCTTCATCGCTGGCCAGCCGTCCATGCAACCTATGGGCAGGGGGCACCAACGAGATCTCTTCTTGCTCAGAGCAGTTGCGACGACACGAGAGCGCGCTGCAGGGCTTACCGGTGATGATGACTGGCCGTCCAGGTCGCATGTAGTCGCGCAAGAAACGCTCCATCGACGGTCGATGGACTCGCTCCAGCGGTCGCGTGTTGAGCTTGACTTCATCCTCTTTCACGTCCTCTTCTGTGGCTTCTTCTTTTGGTTCTTCTGTTTCTTCTTCTACCACTTTGGCGTCGGCCGTGACCGGCTCGAGTCGCGGCTCGGCCGCAGCCCCGGCGGACACCAACTGGTCGCGCCACCGAGCCTGGCACAGGGCAACCAGGGCGTGGAGGTTGTCCCACAGCTCGCGCGGCATGGCGTGCGGCCCACCGCCCATGAGCAGCGCCAGGTCAAGCGCGCCGAGGGCGAGGTCGAATTGGTCCTCTACAGCGAGGGCGAGGGCCTTTACAAGTGACGCGTGCGCATAGAGCTGTCTCCAGGCCAGCGCCACGTCCTTCCAGTGCCCTTCGTGTAGCTGCAGCAAGAGGCAGTGAGGATGCACGACGTAGGCTCAACCGATTTGGAGGGGGCAGTGAGGCACCTTTTCCCAGGCGAGTTGTGCGAGGGGCAGTGCAAGGGTCTTGGCCTCTTGCGTGCGGCCATGCTGCAGCGCCTCGCAAGCGGCACAGAGGCGTGCAAAGCTTGTGCCATCTCCGCACGAAGCCAAATCTAACCACACGACCTTGTCACAAACTGCGCGCAGTAACCCCAGCCGACGTACCAGTTCGCAGCACACTGAATGCCGCTCCGCTTGGAAGGAGAAGGAACTGCGGCACCAACTCTGTCTCTGGCACTTCCATCTCTACCCCACAAACGGTTGAACAACAAAGCCGAGGCCAGCCGACGAGTACTTGTTGCAAATTTTTCGCTATCGTCTTCAATAACCGGCTGTGGCGCAATTGGTAGCGCGGTAGACTGTAGTCTGTGATTACCCTCGGTAGTTATCTATCGGTTCCTGGTTCGAGTCCGGGCAGCCGGAATGCTTTTTTATCTTCTGTTTTGCTACAGCCAGGTGCCTTTTATGTGAACCTGCGGCGTCGGCCTTGCACGAAGAGAACCAAAGAGAAAGCTTTGCCTACCCGTACGCCCGTACTCCCACACATGGCTGGGCTACCGTTGGAAATGTGGGACCACATCCTCTCCTTTTTATCAAACAGCCCGGTGCCTCCCCCTTCTTTGCTAGTGGTTCACCAGGACGAAGAGACTCACTGCCCGTGTTTTTGTTGGGTGGCTTACAAACAGGGCGTTGTGGCCCGGGCCGCACTCACGTGTCAGAGCTTCCACACACTCGTTCTTTCCAACCCCGTCCTCCTTGCCGTGCGCCCCCCCCCCTTCTTTCCCTCTCAATGCCTGCTCCCCCTTCTTCAGTGACGCACAGGTGACCAACGTTCAAAGTGGGTGTGCAGGCCATCACGTTGCCAACTTTTGATCGAGAGAATAGTCGCCACGTGACCATTGATGACACTGCACGCCTGGCCCATTATGATGGTGCAGGGAGCTGGCGGGGCTACCCTTCGGTCGAGGCCAACACCGCCTATGTCACCGCAGCACCATATGAGCCCTCTACAACACACTTTCTCATTGACTGCCACCCCAGTATGTCATTATATTTAATTCTTATTATCATTATTCAAAGTAAATCAATAAAAGGCTCATATTTCTTGTTAAATGCGTACAGGCACCTACTTTTGCCTGTCGGTAGCCACTGCTCGGCCACGACTCGAACCTGTGGCGACCGAGCCCACATTCAGCCTGGGTGACAATTGGCTTGCCTCCCGATACCCGACCTACTTTGCTGCAAGCTACTACAGTGATGGTGACATCCATAGCTACGGCGCTCACGCCCCGTACGGCACATGCAAATTGATATTTAGTATTTTTTACATTTATTTTTTTTAACAAATAATTTTCTAATTTATGTGGTGGATGGAGCAGCCAAAAAGATCGTGCGCCCGCCAAGTACTCCCACGGGGACGTGATCAGTGTGCAGATCGGCCTGTGTGACCTTGCCACCACAGCACAAGCTCCTGAGTGGGCACAGTACATAAATCCCCCCTTATCCTGTTCTGCTGGCTGGCTGGCTGCTGCATTCCCACCATAACTTTTGTGGGTGAGTACAGAGCTGCCTACCTGACAAGACGATTCCCTGCAGTAGAGACAGAGAAGAAGCCAAACACGATCCATCCTTATGTGATCTTCTTCAAGAACTTCACCATGGTCCACCAGCCTTATGTACATTCACCTGTCATACTGCATGGCCTGCATCGTTGTTGTTGGGGGGAGGGGGAAGTGGTAGCTGACAGTATTTTGCATTAACAAACAAAACAAACAGGTCATGACCAGCCTTGGCGCGGCAGACTGGCCACTGCATGTGGGTGTCCACTTTACACAGACGGGTGAGCAAGTCAAGATCATTGCACCACCAATCGGCCATCAGTGGAAGCCTATCTTGCCACCTTCACATCAAGCACAGAGACTAACTCTTGAATAAAGCCTGGCAGTGGTCATCATCTCCAACTGTGTCCGGGCTTCGTCGTAGTAGTGCGCCACCACGTCCTGTGACAAGCAATAAAACAGGGTCGTTAGAGTTGTGCAAAGTCCATTCCGACCACACGACGACCGAGACAAGCGCACAACGCACTCAGTTGACGACGTGCCACCATGTATTCGGGGCGGCGGTTGTGGCGCAGCAGGTAGTAGGCGTGCTGCCCACACGTCGAGCCCCAGCACGGGGTGCTGGCCCGCCATCAGCGGCGAGTCCTGCGCGCCACATCTCCTTCACCGACCACCGGGTGGTTTGGTGTGGTCCTTCATTTCGAGAGAATGGCTGTGGTGCCTGCTGGCACAGCACGAAAAAAGCATTCCGGCTGCCCGGACTCGAACCAGGAACCGATAGATAACTACCGAGGGTAATCACAGACTACAGTCTACCGCGCTACCAATTGCGCCACAGCCGGTTATTGTACCTTGACATGAGAAATCGCTCATCGCTGGTACACACACTCTCATGTCTTGAAAATGCCAAAATAAATATTGTTATTTTATTTTCGACGCCACAGACCTCTGGCTCACAATGCGCACCACCCTTGCTGGCAGGTACGGTTTCGCTTCGTACCTGCAACCCAGTACTTCTTGTGCTCGCGAGCGGTTTCCTGGCACACATCGATTTCGCCCTTACATCGATTCACTACCTGCCCACCGGCCCCCGGGACGGTTCCTTCTCTTCCATTCCTCTTCTCCTTCCCCCTCGCTGCTCCGCACGCACTCTACTTCGTCAGCCAGCTCTTCGCCACCCCGAGCCGGGCGCCGGAGCTTCGATCAGTCGGACCACCCCAAAAGGCACTCGCGCGGCACAGACAACAACAAACACAACGGCGAGCCGCAGCGGCGGGCCGGCAACAAGGGTCGCGACCCCGCGCACACACAGCAGCGGCCACCGCATGGGGGCGGCGGTGGCCCTGGGCTGACGGGCATCCAGGAGGTCAAGCGGGCCGTGGATCGATGGACCAAGGACGGCGGTAAGGCTGAAATCGACCTGTCGCGTCTCGCCCGCACCCTCGGCCTGCTCAACAACCTCATACAGCGTGGAACCGAGAACGGCAAGGGCCAGGGCGTGGGCGGCCTCAACCTCGAGGCCGACGTGTTCCCGATCGTGCGGCGCGCCCGGCCGGCCAACCTGGACGAGCTCCACGCGCTGCTGGGCGCGATGGTCGGCCTACCCGGGGCCAGCGGTGTCATGCTTGACGTCCTCGAGGACCTCCACGGCCGTTCGTCATTGCCGTCGTCGACGGACCAGCTGGGCTTTGCGCCCGACGAGCGCGCCTATTGCCAGCTGGTCCAGGCCTGCGGCAAGGACCAGCAGGTCGAGCGGGCCTTTGGCGTGTTGGAGCTGATGCAAGCCCACGGCCTCCAGCCGGGCCTGACGACGATGACCGCCCTTCTGTCGGCCGGCACGCCAGAGACGGTCCCGCGCGTGCTGGACGAGATGGAGCAGCGCGGGATCGTGCCCGACTCGATCTTCCACGCCACCATGGTGGAACTCGCCGCGCAGAAGGGCGGGCTCGACCAGACGCTGGCTCTGCTGCAGGTCATCGAGGACGACCAGGCCGTGCCCGCGCCCGACGCCGTGCGCGTATACAACATCGCGCTGGCCGCCTGCGCCAAGCGGGGCGACGTTGACGCCGGCTGGCGCGTGCGCGGCATGATGCAGCGGCGCAACGTGGCGCCCAACAAGCACTCGATCACGCACCTGATCACCCTGTGCGGCCGATACCACCAAAAGTGGCTGCAGCAGCGTAAGCAGACGCCGACGGCGCTCCGGCGCTTCCAATCGCGCGCGGATCCACAGCCCCGCGAAGACCAGGAGGAGCACCAGGAGCGCCTGCATGCGTGCCTGGCCGACCTGTTTGCCGACATGCGCCAGCACGCGATCGAGCCCGACGTCCACATCTGCAGCGCGCTCATGGCCGTCGGCGTCGTAAGCACCGAACAGGCCCTGGGCCTCCTGGGCAGCAAGGGCCAGGAGGCGAACGATGGCATGTACAATGTGTTGCTGAAGAAGTGCGAGGAGGAGGGGGACGTCGAGCGCGGCCTCGCGCTGTGGGAGCACATGCAGACCAGCGGCGTGGCGCCCAACGCGAGCACCTTCACGCTGGTCTTCAGTCTCTGCAGCCGCCTGCCCGAACCGGCCGACGCCCTGGCGCGGTCCCGTGGCGTGTGGACCGCGCTGGCGCACAAGGCCGCGCGGCGCCACCTGGACCAGGGCCACGTCAACGCCCTGCTCTTTGTCTACGGCCGCGCGGGCGACGTCGACGGCGCGCTACGCTTCCTGGACTCTGCCAAGCGGAGCCACGGCATCGAGCCGACTCGGTGGACCTTCTCGCGCCTCCTTGCGGGCCTCTTGGTCGGTTATGGCAATCGCTCGGCGAGTGCGATGCATAGGGACGAGGAGATGGAGGCCGAGGTGGACTCAGAGGTCGAAGTGGACGAGGAACTGGGTGGGCTTCGAGAGGCGCAGTACGAGGCGTTCATGAAAGTCATCCGCAAGGCCGATGCCGAGGGCGTGCTGCCCGATGCGCAGAGCGTCAAATACGCCTTCAAGATGAGCCTCTCGCGCAACCGCCTCGACACGGCCGAGTGGCTGCTGGAGCGCCTGCGGGAACACCGCTGGCGTTCGGCTGCGCCCGATGGCTCGTTTGCTCTGAGCCTCGCCTCCGCCAAGGCCGCACAGCAAATCGCCCAAGATGCATCAACCCACGAATGAAGAATGAAGACCATGTTGGCAAATGATTAATCGATTATCGGGCTTGCCACAAGATCAACAGAGGCAGCGGCTCAACCCCTTCGGCATACGGCCAGCACTTGGGAGACGCCCGCCGGGGCTGAAGCAGAAGACAGAGCTCTCGTTTTGCGCGCAGCTCACTCACGCGTCGTGGCTTGCGGGCGCAGTGACGTGTGGGCCGTAGCCGACCCTGGGCGCGCGTTGCGGAAGGGCCCGACCTGGAACGGACAGGCTTCGGGCGTGCACTCGTGGGCCTTGACCTTCTCGTGCTTGTACGGGCAGTGCCTTGGGTGGCGTATCTACGTAGTCAGCATTTGCAGCAAGCAGGTGAGAGGAGGGTGGCGGACCTGCACTTGGACGCACAGCATTTGCCTCGCGAGGTGAGGTAACGCGAGGTGAAGACGAGATAGCCTGTGCGCGGATCGGTGTATGAATCCTCGCCACGCTCCACTGCCTGAAGATGGCACTCCTCAATTTCCTTCAGTGTTGCCATGCTCACCACACCGCTGGAAGAAGAAGAAGAAGAGAAGGCAGAGATCTGTCTCGGCCTTCCTCGCCTTATAAGGAGTAGTCTATTCGTCCTGATTAATCTGCGATGTGAAGGATGGAGCTGCCACAATCAACATCGCCAGATTTCGTCCCCTTCGTGTCGGGTTTTTTCTGGAGATTCCTTTTTGGCGCCAAGTTCCAGCACGAAACCAACGGCTCAAGACGTCAAACCCTCACCAAGGGTGTTGTTCTGTCTCTGCGCACATCCCACTCTCTCACTACCTGTGACATGTCGACCAACACCTACTGTATCGAGTACGCCAAGACGGCAAGGGCGTCGTGCAAGAACACCAAGTGCAAGAACAAGAAGATCGAAAAGGACGCTGTCCGTGTGGGCAAGATCAGCCCCAACCCCTTTTCCGAGGGCGACACTAAGACAGAGTACGCTTCACCTTCCTCTCAACGGGTCCATGCGTAATGGTGGCCGACGGGAAATTAAGTTGGATTGCCGGCAAGGAACGTTCAAGGAACCTGCACCCTCGCTGACACTAGATTTTGCGCAGTTGGTTCCATTTGCCGTGCATTTTTGATCAGTTGAGCCGAGCACGAGCAGCTACCAAGAAGATCGACAGCACTGACGATCTCGATGGCTTCGATGACCTAAAGAAAAAGGACAAGGCTCGTGTTGAGGCGCTGATTAACGGCGACGCCGAGAGCGATAGTGAGAGCGAAGAAGAACAGCCCAAGAAGAAGGCCACCAAGAAGAAGGCACCAGCCAAGAAGAAGGCTCCTGCCAAGAGGAAGGCTCCCACCTCGGATGAGGAAGAAGAGGAGTCAGAGGAAGAGAAGGTGAAGCCCAAGAGGAAGGCTCCCCCGCCCAAGAAGGCCAAGAAGCAGCCCACCTCTGATGAGGAAGAAGAGGAGTCAGAGGAAGAGAAGGTGAAGTCTAGGAGGAAGGCTCCCCCGCCCAAGAAGGCCAAGAAGCAGCCCACCTCTGATGAGGAGGAAGAGGAGCCGGAGGAAGAGAAAAAGCCCAAGCGAATGGCCAAGAGGAAAGTTCGCTAAAACCCAAAACATTCACCACCTGTGACCCTCCCCCACGTTGTCGTAGAGCCGACGTCGGGCCAAAACCAATCAACAAAGCTATTTTATTGAGCTATGATTGACGCAAGTACTAGAATTACTCTTGTGTGCTGTTGAGCTGTCCACCCCTCTGCCCACCGTGTTGTTGGCGCCAGTGGACAAGGCCGCGAAGTGTTTGAATGTTGGCAAGCAGCAAGGAAGTGGAATTTGTGTGGACAAGTGTTTCCCGCCTTTTTTGTGTTGGTAGTTCGCCTAGCGGAAGAGGAGAAGGAGAGATGGACACGGTGGCTCTTCAAGTTGCTGAGGATATGGTGGTGGAGGTGCCTCGTTGCGCGACGTGGGGCATACAACTCATACGCGAGCTTACGCGGGGCGAGATCCTGCCGCCCTTCAACGTAGCAGCTTCTTCCATTGCGTTTCGATGTACCAACGTTCGCCTAATTTGACGTCACGCGCAGAGTGATTTAATCGGCAAAATGCGCGAATCTGTTCGAGAGGTGTTCGAGGAGGAGCTTTTCCCTTTGATCGAGTACGTTTTTTCCACCATTTATGCTATTTGTTGCTCAATTCGGTTGTGTGGTTTGCTTCGTTGCAGCGCCATCGACAGCGAGGAACCCAATCCACTCGATGAGGCACAGCATTTTGAAATGAGCGTCCACCTGGCGGCGGTGCAGCGCGCCGTCAACTGCACGCATGCTTACGGGTCCGTCCTCCAAACTACACAACGCTAGCCATACGCTGCAGCTCACCGCGCGTGGCGAGCACAGGGTGACTCGGCGGCGGGCCATTGAGAACCTGCGGTGGGAGAAAGGAGCCGTCCTCGAGGAGACCCTCCGACCCAACCTCGATGAGAGCGAGCAACAGTACTTTCACAAGTACTGCAACCTGGTGGCTGAGTACATGGCTGGCGAGGGCCTTGACATCACCGCCGTACGCACGCGCAGAGCTCACACGCACACGACACACATGCACGACGTGGCTCTTCTCAACACCACACACGTGCGGCACTATGCAGGACTTGAGCCAGCCACCGGTGCACTACCGAGTAGACGTGCGGGCCAACGAGGACATCTACGTCATGACGAGGTCAAGGACCCTTCATCCATCATCATTTTAAAAATTTGCGTGCTACTGACTTGCATCATCATCTTCCTCTTCCTCCAGCCAGGGAGCGGTGAACCTGAAGAAGGGCTCCGTGGCATACCTCCCACGCGAGGAGGTGGAGCCCTACGTGCGCGAGGGCAAGATGCAGATCATTCGCCACACATGACCGCATTTCGGGGCGAAGAAGAAGTCCAGTGGGAACAAACGTTTCTTTGCACGCCGGAACGAACTTTGACGTGCCGCAATTGGCGCATTTTAAAGCTAGGAACTTCCGTGTGCACCAGTTTCCTCCATTGAGATTTTGTCAAGGGGTTATTAGTTCTCTTAATGACTTGCCGCAAGCACAACTGCTTTCTTTTCTCAACTAAAGCAGACCATGATGACGGTAGTGGGGACGAAGGGAGCTGGCGGAGGCGTTCTCTTGCTCTTCCTCTTGCCGTTCTTTGCGAATTCCGCCCAGGCCGCTCTCGTGGCATACTACAACTTTGACACAAGTGCGTGCAGAAGCGACCTTTTTATGTTTTTAAGGCTTGTTGACGTTTTATTCATTGACCTGGTGGCGTCATTCATCAGCCGAGTGCACGGCGCTGACGGGCTACTGTGACAACACCCCTCCGGGTACGCGCCTCCGTTGCAACGGGCTCCGACGCACCAACGAAGCATGTGGTGTGACGTTGTTGTTGGCCTACTTAAACCTGACGGTTGGTGCTGCACCGTTTCGTGTCGTTGTTGTTGTTGTTGACAGCATGCGCCTTCTACACCTCGGTCACGCTAGACAGCGGTGGCCGATTCGGCTCGGCACTCGACATCACATCCAAAAACGCCTACGGCCGTACGTGGCTTCACCCCCCCCCAATCTACATCACCACTGCCACCGGTGGTGTGGTTCTTCTCTTCTGATCTTGTTGTTGTTTTTTTTTTTTGTTTTTTTATTCTTTTTTTATTTCGTCATTAATTTTATTTACGGGGCTTGGGGCTCGATGTCAGGCGTGTTTCTCCTGAACCTGTTCCCGGGCGCGTCGTCGTCGGCCTTCTCGGTGGCGGCCTGGATCAAGTTGAATGAAGTGAGCACTGGCTATTCCACGCGCAACATCGTCCGCCGCGAGTCCTTCCTCATCTTCCAGCTCTCCTCGATGGACGGCGACAACAAGAAGACTGGCGTACTCGTCCTCCTCCTTGACCTCTTCCACTTGTTGCTCTGACGTCACGTCACCATCACAACCACCACCACCGCCAGGTCTACTGCCGGATGTTCTTCAGCAACCAGGTCTCGACCACCGTCAACACGGCCAACAACCTATTCAACTCGTCCAACGGCGCCTATTGGGCGCACGTGGCGTGCATCTACAACTCGACCAACCTGTGCGTAGCCCTCAACGGCACCATCCGCGCCTGCTCGCCCGGTATGTCCTCCTCGTTGACGACGATGACGACAACCTTGAGAATGTTGACGTGGACGTGGACGTTGATGTTGACGTCGACTTCAGCGGCGGCGCGGCGCATCTCGCCCGTGTCGGGCAACACGGACTTGGGCTACGGCTCGTCGACCCTGCGGGGCTACCTCGACGAGCTCAAGTTCTACGACCACGCGCTGACCGCGAACCAGCTCCAGCTGCTCTACCGCGCGGCCAACACCAACGACGTGCCCTCGGCCACCATCGACGCCGACGGCGCCGGCGGCTCCAGCGTGAGCATGGCCGCCCTGCAGACGCTTAACGTGACGGTCAAAGCCACCGACCAGCGGCTGGCCTACTCGGGCGCCTCGACGACCGGCAGCGGCCCGCAGCTGTCCTATTCGTGGAGCATTTTGAGCAGCTTATGCGGCATCGGCAGCCTCTCCAACGATTCGGCCATCGAGCCCGCCATCACGCTTGACAACGTCGGCTCCTTTGTCGTACGCCGCCTTTCCCGCGCAAACCACGGCCTTGGCCGCTTGACTCACCGCCACAACGCACAACACGCAGCTGAGCCTGTGCGCGACCGACGGTGAGCTGTCGACGTCGGCCACGGCGCAGGTGCAGGTGACAGCCAGCCAGCCCAGCATCTCGGTCCAGACCGTCGGGCCCGTGCTCGTCCCGCGGGGCGCCGTCGGGGTCGAGCTCCGCGTCTCGGCCTCGGGCGTGCCGCCGCCAGTCTATCAGTGGCAGCTCCGCTCCTACGAGAACACCACCGACCCAACCAACGACAACTCGACCGACTCGACCGGCGGCGGCGGCGGCGGCGTCAACGGGACGCTGGTCCGGCGCGGCGCCTTCCCGTGGGAGGACTATGCGCCGGACGTGCCGCTGCGCTGGCACGACGGCCGCGCGCTCATGGAGGTGTGGAGCCCGATCCCGGGCGCCAACGCCAGCGTGTATCGGGTCAACGGCTCCGACGAGAACAACAACCAGACGATTCGCTGCGTGGTCAGCAGCACCGGCGGCACCGTCTACAGCGACGCCATCACCATTTTCATCACCTCGCCCACGCCCGCGCCCAGCGGCGGCAATGGCGACGGTAACGGCGACGGCAACGGCGGCGGGTCGGACACGAACGTGGGCGCCATCGTCGGCGGTGTCGTGGGCGGCGGCCTCGGGTTGCTCTGCGTCTTCCTGCTGGTGCTCGCGGTCCTCGCCGTGCTGCTCGCCCGCAGGCGCAACGGCCGCCGCATGCGCAAGCTGGTCCAGCCCGACTACGCCGCGTTGGCCTACGGCGACGTCGAGGGCGGTGCCGGCGGCGGAGACGCCCGCGCCAGCGTCGTGCTGCCGCCCAAGCGGAAGCTCGAACACTACGAGCGGCTCGAGCGGCTGCTGCTGGCCGAGGACGGCCGCTTGGCGCACGCCGTCTTCGCCAGCCTCCCGCTGAGCGAGGCCGACCGCGTGAGCCGCGCGACCATGCGCGTGTTCGAGGCCCACGGTCAGGGCTACGCGCTGCTCGAGCGGCGCATCAGCGACGAAGTGGCCGCGGCCGACGAGGAGGGCACCCTCTTCCGGGCCAACAGCGTCGCCGCGCGGCTGTTTGGCGTCTACGTCCGCATGACGGCGCTGCCCTACATTTGGTTCACGCTCGTCACGTCGGTCAATGCCCTCAACGACAACGCCGTCGAGACCTTTGGCGAAGGCTCCCGCAGCGCTGGCGGCGGCAACAGCAGCGGCGATGCCAAGTCCAGCCAGCGCCTGCGCTACCAGATCGAGCACGACGAGGATGAGGACGACGACGTGAGCGGGAGTGTCAACTTGCGCGTGTTTGGCGCGGCGACGTCGACGATGGAGATCGACCCGCACAAGGTCGACGAGGCCTCGGACACGACCATCAACAGCCTTGAGCTGTGGCTCGTCGCCCAGAAGCTCTTCAAGTGCATTGTCGACAGTGAACGGCTGATGCCGACGCCCATCCGGCAGCTCATGCGGCACATCGACGACGAGGTCGGCGGGCGATTCAGCGCGCAGGCGCGGTTCCGGGCGCTGGGCGGGTTCCTGTTCCTGCGCATGCTGTGCCCAGCCCTCATGGCGCCACAGGTTTACGGCCTGCTCGACGCGCCCCCGCACCCGGTGGCCCAGCGGCAGTTCATCCTCGTGTCCAAGGTCATGCAGAACCTGGCCAACGACACCCTGCCTGGCGCCAAGGAGGCCTACATGGAGCAGCTCAATGCGTTTATTGCCACCAACAAGGCTGGGCTCGAGCGGTTCTACCAGAAGCTGCTTGCGGGCGCCGACCGCGGCAAGTCGGTGACGACCGAGGTGCCGGTCAAGGCCCGGCAGGCGTCGCTGGTCGTGCTGCACCGCTACCTGGCCGGGCGGATGTCGGCCGTGGAGCAGTGCCTGGGCGAGGACGGCGGCGGCGGCCAGCTGGTGGACGACCTCAAGGACGTGCTGGCCCAGCTTGGAGACGACTCCAACGTCTGATCCACTCTTGTATTTTATTATAAGACTGTTTTAAAACAAATACAACTTTTTATGTTGATAACAAATTTATTTTGTTTTAAAATGAAGGCCATGATTCTTAGAGAGGATTTTGGTGGAAGGTGAAGCGGTTGCCCTGGTATCGGTCGCCGCTGGCTGCGTTGGGCTTCCAGATCTCCTCGATTTCGGCCTTCTCCTCTGGCGTCAGGGCGACGAGTCGTGCCGCGTAGTTCTGGTCAAAGTGATGCACGCTGGAGGTGCCCGGGATCGGGATCACGTCGAGGCCCTGCGCGTGAAGCCAAGCGAGGGCCAGCTGAGCCGGTGTGATGCCCTTGCGGTCGGCCAGAGCCTTGACCGCGTCGACCAGGCGAAGGTTCTCCTCAAAGCTGCCTTCGGAGAAACGGGGCGTGTGCAAACGCATATCTGAAGGGTCAAGCTTCGAGTCCGTCCTGCTGCGGATGTCGCCTGTGAGGAAGCCTCTGCCGAGCGGAGAGTAAGCGACAATCTTGATGCCCAGCTCGCGACAGGTGGGAACGATCTCGGGCTCAAGGTCTCGAGACCAAAGGCTGTTTGTGTTGGTGGATTTGTCGCTGGTGAGACTCCATTTAACAGCGTTGGGCGCATTGGCGGGCAGACACAAACCTCCATTCCTGCTCGATGCAGTAGATCGGGTGGACCGCGTGCGCCCTGCGAATGATCTGTGGATTCGCCTCTGACAGCGCAATGTGGCGGGCCTTGCCCTCCTTCACGATGGCCTGCATCGCGGCCACGCTTTCCTCGATGGGCACATCGGTTGGCACGCGGCACAGCACGATGATGTCGATGTAGTCAGTTCCCAACTGCTCCAGTGCAAAGTCCACGTCCTTGCGGAGGCCCTCCGCGTCTCCGCGCATGACCCAAGAAGTTCCCGTCTTCTCCACGGGACACCTGCACCATGCCAGGGTCAGTCTCGTGTGTCTCGCCTTGATGATCCAAGTGGAGGCCTTCACGTACCTGGTGTCCAGGCCAATCTTGACCATGAGCTGGATCTTGGAGCGGTCGATTCCCTCCAGGCAGTGCTTCAGCAGCCTCAGGTTGGCACCGTAGCCGACCTCGTTGAGTTCGCCGTAGAAGGTGGCCGAGTTGAAGAGCGTGACCCCGCTCTTCACGGCATGGTGGATGACCTGTTTGGCCTTTTCTGGGTCGGTGTTCTTGGCGCTGGTGTAGAAGGCGCTCATGCCCATGCACCCGAATCCCTGTTGGGGCACCACCGATGTCGCTTGGCTGTTCATTCTTTGTTCTGTTCGTTTGCTTTGTGAAAGGAAAGAACCAGCCACTGCGCTTTTGAGGTTGTCGAGCCCAAATGCGATTGGCGCGTAATCAAAAAGATACAGCGATTGGGGCAGATAGATAAGATATCGCGATTGGCGCAGAAAAGAAGGATGATGGACTCATGATTGGCGCACTGTTTTATGCTCTTGGTAAAGAGAACGTCACCGGCGGGGAAAGGGGCCGTGTTCGAGCTGGACGAGGGTGATGGCGTCCACAACGTAGCCCGAGGCGGAGAGAAGATGCTCCCACGTGATGTGCGTCCTGTTGTGCACCACCATCCTGTCGTAGCCGGTCACGCCCGGGAACCACCAGCGGAAGGCCGACCAGGGCCCTGATGATCGTGGCGCAGCGTGAGCGTCATGGATTCAAGGTACTTCGACTTTGTAGACCAAGTGAAGCACGCACCTCGAGCCCCAATGGTCGGGTCGAAGCAGAAGCCGCCCTCGAGGGGACAACCACCGCTTCCTGAGATCACTTGAAAGGGCGCCTTGGGGCTGTTGTAGTGGCGGGCCAGCACTTGCCCCTTCACCACGGGCCACAGCCGCTCGTACGAGTGCTGGTGTGCGCTAATGAACACATCCACCTGGAATGGGCGCATGCGTCTCGTGTGAGCTCGTGTTCACGTCGTGAGCTGGTCCTGTTTAGTCCACGTACGCCATAGGTCAAAAAGACGTCCTCGAGCTCGGCTTGCACAAGCGGAGCGAAATCTCTGCAGAACTCGCCAGTGTTGGAGCAATACATCGGATGATGCGCGTAGACGATGATCCAAGGTCTCTGCGCCCTGAACGGCAAGGTTGTGGTGAACTGTCAAGTGTAAAGGAGAACCGCCAGGAGGACGAACCGATTGAGTTGCGCCTTGTCCAAATCGGCGAGAAGCCATTTACGCTGCTGCGCCACAACGTCGTGCTTCTCGTTGTCGATGTGGTCCGTCGTGATAGCCACGAAGTGAACAAGGCCCACGTCCCAGCTATACCACATGTTGCCGTTTTCTTTGGCCACGCCTGGCATGCGGCTGGAGAGACAAGACGTTCGTGAGACTCGGTCAATCAGGACGGCATGAGGGAGCGTGCAATCGGTTGATATAGTGTTCGTAGAGATCGTAGTGACCACGTTCGTGGTTGCCTACGCTTGCCATGTAGGGGATGCGGGCACTGAGTGGCTCGAGCAGTTGGAAGTACAAATCTCCTTCCTGGTCGGTATAGTGAGCATTAGCCAACATCTCGAGCTGTCGATTGCCAACGTACCAGGCCTTCATCATCAAAGAGATGATAAGCGATGTCGCCCGTGTGGATCAATGCCACAGGTTCATCACGCGTACTCACCTGCGTGGTCGGCAGAGGGAGGTGAGACCAAGAGGGTGCAGGCACATGTCTGGCGGGGTGTGGACCTCGTCAAGGAAGATGCGGGAGATGGTGCCAGCACCACCAACCAGCCCGAGATCACCAAAGACCACAAACTTCATCGGTTCGTCACTCCTTGGAACAACGAAGGAGTGCTCTGCCGAGCGGTGATTGTCAAGCTTGGCAACGTAGTAATAAGTTGCTCCTGGGGCAAGACCCTGCAACAAACCGGTTAGCCCGAGGACCAGGGCACGGATTTGCAGATAGAATACCTGTAGCTCCGCAGAGTGGATCCACTGAAAGCCTAACCTGTTGTGCCCCGTGAAGTGGTTCGTGCTCGCCTCGACCTCGTGCGTGTAAACCTCGCTCTCAAGGCCATAGGCCACTGACGCCAGCCCGTTAACAGGGGTGGCAAAGGTCACAATGCGCTCGTCCTCGTGGGCTCTACAACAGGCAGAAGTAAGATTGTTGCTAGAGGGCTCAAGTGGAACGCAGAGGCGGTTGTACCCAAAAGACAAGCGGAGTTGCTGTGGGTAGGTCTCCTTCCTTGTCCAGCCAGAAGTGAAGAAGTCAAAGGTCCCAAGAGGATCGATGAAGTAGAGGGTTGGGGTAGCAAGCATCGTCACAAGAAACAGGGAGTAGATCGCAACCAGAGAATGTCTCTTCTTGGTGAGTTGCATTGGCCACAACCATCGCGTCATGGCCCTTGAGGCGAGTTCTGGGCCACAACAATCGGGCAAGTGTGCAGCCAGAGCCGAACGGAGGCCCTGAGCCCAACAGCTTGATGTCGCTCTCACAGTCCTTTTTTAGGCCAACAACTCATCCTAACTCATCTAGCGCAACTGTGACGCAGCTTCAAAAAAATGGAACAGGTGCATAAATGGGAGATGCCGACGGGACCAAAAGAAAGCTCCCCGGGCAGGGTTCGAACCTGCGACCTCACGGTTAACAGCCGTGCGCTCTACCAACTAAGCTACCGAGGACCCCTGAGCGATGCTAGTATCCATCTACAGCCAAGTGTCTTCAGCGATGGAAAAAGCATGCCAAACCAAGTCAAAGAACGGCACTGGGCCTACGTGACTCAGCCAACCACACCGGTAAAAAGAGTACGATAAAAGAAGTTCTGGAGGTGACGGGTATCGATCCCGCTGCCTCTCCGATGCGAACGGAGCGCTCTACCATGTGAGCTACACCCCCAGCCTATACGGATGTTCGTTGACAACTTCAAGTGCGCCGACTCCGCCATAACACACGGTAGTGCCAAACAAGCAGGCAGTTCTTTCTCTACAAGTTTGCGTAGGCAACATTACCTTGGCGAAGCTGCTGGCGGCCGAGATCGTTTTAAGACGACAATTACTCCTTACAGAGGTCCTCGGTAGCTTAGTTGGTAGAGCGCACGGCTGTTAACCGTGAGGTCGCAGGTTCGAACCCTGCCCGGGGAGCTTTCTTTTGTGCTGTGAAACATTTACGCTTTCACGTCTTTCCCTCTTTGGCATTTTGTCCTTTTTCTGCTCTGTGGCGGACAGGGAGGCGTAACAGGTGCGGCAGCACATCATCTGAAGGCTGTCTTTTATACCGTAATGGAAGATGAAACGTTGAGTGTGCGCTTCCGTTTATCTCGTCCAAGATCTTGATTGTTGGAAAACCTTCTTATCAAAATTGTACAGAAAGGTACAGTTACAGAGAAAGGGCTTGTACTTGGGTCTCCCGGCGATGCAAGCAACCACGCGATATACCGCCTTGTTTTGGTGGGAGTAGGCGGTGTGGGCAAGTAAGTCCCTCAGGATCCCAATCTATTTGCACTTGCCTTACCACATCTCCCTCTCGAGGTCGTGCATCACGATTCAGTACACAAGTCGTAAGTTCATCAAGGAATACGACCCAACCCTTGAGGACAGCTACCGGTAAGCATCATCTTTTCATCTTGTCGCTTTTATCTGGCGCACTGTAACTCACATCGTCTGTTCAGAAAGCAAATAACGTTTCAGGACGAGGAGTGTATTTTAGACATCTTTGACACGGCTGGGCAGGAGGACTTCTCGGTACGCAGTCTATCCTGCCTTTCATCGCTGCCTTTTTCCACCTTTGGGTGCACCAGCCCATCACTGTCACTCGCTGATCGCGCAATTGAGTGGTTGCGCGAGCAGGCCGTTCGGGATCAGTACATGAGGACGGGGCACGGTTTTGTGATTGTTTATTCGGTCACGCTACGCAGCAGCTTCGACGAGGTGCCCAATTTCAGGGATCAGATATTGCGCGCCAAGGACAGCGACGACATCCCGATCGTGCTCGTGGGCAACAAGATTGACTTGGAGCAGGACAGGAAGGTGTCCACCGAGGAGGGGCAAAAGCTTGCACAGGAATTGGGTACACTACCCGCCAGCCAGCCAGCTCCCTCGGCGCTCAGTTTCACCACGACCGACCCTCACGTTCCATCGTGGCCTTCTCAGGCTGTAAGTTCTTGGAGTCCTCTGCAAAGGATAACATCAACGTGTCCGAATGCTTCACAACTCTGGTCGCCGACATCAAGAGATTCAGGATGAAGTACAACAACACTCCGCCAAGCAACATCCTTTCAAGGCCGGGCAAGGTAAAAAGAAGCAAATGCACCCTCTACTAGCGCCAGAGCAAGCGACCATTGTAGAGGAGCGCGACGAGAGAAAAGCGAGGAGCTGCGCGAGATATACGGAGGCTGGGCAAGGACAGCCCAGAAGTCTGTGGAAGGGAGCGAGCACTGAAGTGTAAACAGTTAGGTTTAGTGCTGGCAGAACAAACAACAGAGAAGTCAGCTTGCAAGATAGAGACCTAATTGGGCTGAGCAACAAGCTGGCCTCTGGGAGCACGCTGTCTGCGACACTGCCTAAACATCTCTGCCAATACCCCGCGACTTGAGGCCTCACGTGCTAGCGGGCGGAGGAAGTGGCCGGAGCCCAACAGCGGGTCAACCGCGCGGGTCCTTCTGGGCCTGAAAACCCCGAACTTGCCTCCCGTTTGGTGCGGTCCACTCCGTTTTTTTCTTTCTCTCGTGCCCTCCTCAGTGTCGCAGCGTACAGGCGCCCGAAGAGCCTCTCTCCCCTGTCGTGACCTACGCGTCTCGCTGTTCTCTCATCTTCTATTCGTTCATCGATCTAATTTGACGGTTTCGTCCGATTTGGATCCTTGTCGAACGCTCGATTGCACCTGCAAGGTAAATCCGCACGCCTCGCCGCGCTCCGATGTTTGATGCGCTCTATTTGCAAAGATAACTAGATTTTCGCAAATGTCGTGTCAATTTGAGGGGCAATAACGTTACATTCGTGATCCTTATTTGCGGAGTTCGTTTAAAGGCTGGAGACTAACTGCACTTGTCGCGCTGTGCAGTTTCTCTTCTCTAGAACAAGATGACGATCACGACGACGCAGACACTGAACCAGAAGGCACCCAAGGGCGGAAAGACACGCGCTCCGATCCTGCCGAAGAGCAATGCACCCTTTACATTGGGTCAGGTCAAGGCTGCCATTCCGGCTCATCTCTTCC
>NAVB01000374.1:0-39917 GCA_002179805.1 Acanthamoeba lenticulata | reverse complement strand
AAAATCTTTCTATCAAAATAAAATAACTAAATAACTAAATAAATCAATCTGCAGCGACTGTGGCGGCGTGCGGACCTCGACGTGCCAGGCCCTGCAAGCGCCGCCGGTCGAGGTTCGTCTTGGCTCCAACTTGTTTGGCCTTGGCGAAGCTTTGGGTCGCTCACGCGCGAATTGTGCTAAAGTCTATCGAGCAGGACGAGGAGGACGAGGAGGAGAAGAAGAGGAAGGAAGAGGAAGAGGAGGAGCGCAGGAAGAAGGAGGAACAGGAAGACGAGGAGGCGGAACGCAAGAGGAAGGAGGCCGAGGCCGAGTCACAAGACCTGCTCGAGAAGAAGAAAAAGGAGGAAGAGGCCAGCAAGGCCATGGCCGAGGCCAACCGGCTGCTGCAGGAGCGCACGCTGGCCATCAAGAAGATGATCGAGTCTGGCTACGACCAGCTGGCCGCCGTCTACGCGCTCGAGCACGCCCACAATGACGTCGAGCGCGCCATCGACCTGCTGGCCCAGTGCGGCGTCCACTGGGTGGAGCGCGACGACGACGAGGCCGCCGTCGGCACGCGCCACCGGGCCGCCAGCGGCGGCGGCGCCGACGACAAGCAGCAGGTAGTGTCGGCCATCAGCAATTACCTCCGGACGTCGGTCTTTGTGGCCAACAACACCGCCACCAAGCCCGACGTCGACGAGCAGGCCAAGCGCAAGGGCAAGCAAAAGGCCGAGGACGACAATGACAATGACGACGGCGACGGCAGCGGCAACAACGGCGCGGATGAACTGGCCAAAGAGAAGAGCTTCCTGGGCCTGCCCGGGCCGGAGCAGGAGCGCCGCAGCAACTTCTTGGCGATCCTGATGTATTACCTGCTCTCGCGCATCCGCAACTGCATGAACTTCTGCGTCATGTGCGACAAGCGGCTCGTCTCCAGGCACGTCTTTCTCGCCCTCGGGCCACCATCCTCATGGTCATTGTCGTCATCATCATGAAGCTTGATCTGACCGTCTGCGGCGCACGCCTGAGCAGCGGCCTGAAGCCGGTGGTGTGCAACGAGATCAAGTGCGTGTTCCGGTACTCGGAGATGGGGCTCGGGGCGTCGGTCTATCAGGACATGAAGCAGGACCCGGACTACGTGGACCTCATGCTGACGATGACCTGGGCCGCGGCGACGTCGAGCCGGCGGGACAAGATCCTGTCGCCCTACCCTGAGGAGTTCCTCCTGCCGGGCGGCGGGCGGGACTACGCCGGCTTGATGGCCGTGCTGAACCGCATGCCGTCGGTCGACGAGATGCTGCTCGTGGCCAGCGACGAGCGCGAGCTGCGCGCCATGCTAGAGGCCCGCGAGCCGCGGCTCTACCGCCTCGTCCGGTGGATCCTCAGCAGCAACCGGGCCCACCTCCAGCGCCTCCCGCCCCACAAGCAGGTCTCGGACATGGCCACGCCCCACCAGTACCTCCTCCTCTCCAACTCGCCCGAGAAGGAGGCCCGCTTCCGCGTCCACAAGCAGCAGCACCCGGCCGTCTGGGCCTTCCACGGCTCGGCCATCGAGAACTGGTTCGTTGTCGTCGTCGTCTTTGGGTGAGTGAGTGACGCCATGGCCCATGCGCATGGGCGTGGTGGTGGACAGGCACGCGATCCTGAGGGGCGGGCTGCGCAACCTGTCCAACACGGACCTGATGACCTGCGGCGCGGTCTACGGAGCCGGAATCTACCTCTCGCCCCGTACGTCCACCACCACCACGCTCTGGCTTGACTGGGTTGTGGCTTCCTCACGCCGCATGCGTGCAGACATCAATACGTCGCGCGATTACTGCCCGTCGTATTCGATCGACTGGAAGGGGTCGCGCTTGTACCAGAGCACCCTCCAGGCCGTCGCCATCTGCGAAGTAATCAAAGACGATTCGCTGGCCGGACAGCCGAACCCGCACTACGTGGTGGCCAACGAGGACCTCGTCACCACGCGCTTCTTCTGCGTTTTCTCCACCCAGCATCCCGTACGTGCGGGCACCGCACGCGCGACTTAGGCGAGTGCATCGCGTCGTTGTACTGACGCTTGTGGTGGACGACCCCTCAGATCCCGTACGGTCTGGACCTGACGGCGCAGCTCGGCGATTGGTTGAACCAAAACTACCCGACCTACGGCAAGTAGAGCCGCGTAGTCCCCTTCACATAAAGAGGAGAGACGAACGCTATTTTATTTTATTAGGTGTTTTTATTGTATTAGTTGTTTTTATTGTTACTGTATTTTTTTCATGCTTCTGTTTGTGGAAGGTACCGACGCCTAGCGTTTGTAAACCAGTTTGTTATCTGTAAAATCGTCAAGCCAGTGGCTTCAGCAAGTTGCTCTTTTTCGCTCTTGGTGGGGTAAGGATTGTGCAAGTGCTGCTGTAGCCAGGTGAGCAGGATCTGTTTCGCATCAGGCGCCAGGCACTCCTTCTTTCTCTTCCTTGATGTTGGTGCAGAAGAAGAAGCAGCTTTGGTGGTTGGTTGTTTTATCTCAGCGATGATCTTCTGCTCGATGTTGGGCAGCACATGTTCCTGCCAATAAAGAAGCTGCAAGTCTAATTGTTGAATAAGTTCTCTTTTGCCTACTTCCAGGGTGTCTTCCATCTAGGCGCGCCAACGCCCGCCAAACTTGAAGCTCTTTCAATTGTGAATGAATGGCGCTTCGATCAATGGCCATGCATGTCTACATAAAATATTCTTGTTCACCAAGGAAGAAATACTACCATCAACATGATGACTACCAGGAACAGACCAGGATGAAGCTCTCCTTGCCATAATATAATATTGATTTAAATAGTTTCTGAACATACGCGTGGGGAAGCATGCATGTCATCAAGGCAACTGCTTAACCAAGTCAGTCAGCACACCATAGTTGGGCGTGCCCAGGCCGGTGACTGCACCCCACAGAGGAAAATGCTTCAGATATCATCTAATAAATACATAAACAAATGAATAAACAAAGCGTACCAGGATCCCAGCCCTTGTAGGCATTGAAGCCGGAGCAGCAACCTGGCATCATCACATGAACACACAGAGAAGACACGTCAGCCAGTCAAGCCAAGCAATGAAAAAGAGGGCCAGAGGTGTTACCGTAGGCGTTGTTGCCCGAGGTGACGTCGTAGTAGGCTGCCGGGTTAGCCGACGCCTTGTAAAGGAACGGGTTGATGAAGCCCAGGGGGGACTTGCCGGCTTGCAGCCTGAGGCCGTTCCACAGCGAGACCATGCCCGCCACGATCGGGGCCGAGCACGACGTGCCCGCCACCGGCTGCACGAACCCGCCCACATAGATCTGCACGTTCTCACCTACGTGGTTGTTGTTGTGTTGTTGCCAGCAGAGTTTGATGAGACTTGGGTTCCAAGCTACAACACATCGAGAACTCTCCTGCGCACGACGCACCGGCGGCGGCGATGTCGGGCAGGCCGCGGCCGCTGCTGTTGTAGAAGGACGAGGCCGGGAGGTTGGGGCAGTTGTTCAGGTAATAGGCCACCTGCGACGCTTGCCTGCAACAAATCACAAGCGTGAGTTAGGGTTGGCAGCAGCAACTGCGCCGCGTCGATCATGGGACACAACGCACCAGGAAGGAATGCCAAAGTCGTTGGAGAAGCCGCCCGAGCTGAAGCTGCTGCCGATCTCGCTGAACTTACCCTGCGAGTCCTGGTGGACCTGCGTGGAGCCGACGAGGGTGATCCACGGGGAGGACGGGTACGGGAACTCGAACGCCGTGCACGGGCCGTTGCAGCCCACGCCGTCGTCGCCCGAGGCCACCAGCACGGTGAGGCCGCGCGCGCCCAGCTTCATCCACTCGTTCGAGACCCTGTCCGAGCAGCAGCAGCAGCAGCAGCAGTCCGCTTGGTGAGTAAGCAAGGTCCTGAAGTGCGGCATAGAGAGCTCGGCCATCAAGGCCACGCACCGAAGGACCTCGTCCATGGGGTAGTCGCCTCCGTACTCGCCGTAGGAGACCGAGTGGACCAGAGGGGGCTTGGGGTCGTTGGCCAGGTCGTTGACCCAGTTGTAGAAGACCGCGATCTCGTCCCCGCCTGCGTCGCTGGGTAGCGGCCGGCAAGTAAATACGAAGTAGAAGAACAGTAGAGAGGGGGGGGGACGTACTTGTAGTTGTAAGAGTAGGAAGGGGCGAAGGCACCAATGGCCATGATGTACTGGATGTCGAGCGAAGCCTCCGTGTCGGGGAAGGTGGGGTTGTTGGGCAGGTTGCCCATCGTCTTCTTCACGCGCTGGCCAGCCAGCTGCGGGACATACTTCTGGAAGAAGGTCTGCAGATCCGCGTCGGAGTAGGAATCTGTGCATCAAAACCATTGCAACGCAGTTGGCGTAAGCCGCGCAGTATCGACGTGGAGACGTCTCTGAGGGAAAACGGTACCGTCAGTCTCAAAGACGGCCTGGGTGTTGTTGACGCCCATGTTGACCACTGGCGTCGTGATGTTGTACAACTGGCGGAGCAGCGCAGGCGTCACATTGGGCTGTTGATCGAGTGGAGCTCCGATGCCATGGGCACGGTACTGAGCCTTCGTGCCGCTGGGCTTGGGGAAGCCTGATTCGAATTACACACATTTGATTAGAGAGAGTTTCGTAGAGTCAACACAGCGGGCAAAATTACCGACGATGGGGCTCACGAAGTCGACAATGTGGTCGAGATGGTGCGGGATCTCGTAGATCTGCTGCTCGCACCTGTGGATGACGATAGCGTCCTTGGACGAAGCCGAGAAAGCGGCCTTGCGGGGTGTGTAGGGGCGCACGCGGCACTTGACCAGCGCCTCCAGTGCGGCGGGCGAGGCAGTGATGCGCAACCACGAACCGGACCCCAACACCTCGTGCTCGACGCCCGCACGCTGAAGCCAGTCAAGCACGAGGGCCACGTCTTCCTGGCGGGGAGCGACGAGCGAGTTGACTTCCTCCCATGAGAGATGGCGTCCGAACGTTTCAGGCCGGTCAGGGTCAGAGGCCGCCTCGACAGCAGCCTGAATCCTGCGCAAGCCCTCTTGATTTTCCTTGAGAGCCACAAAGGCTTTGATCAGGTGGGCTCCCGAAGAAGTATCCCTTTCGTTGCGCTTGGCGTTCGTCCACTCGCGCTGCTCGTCTGCGGTAAGAAGGCGCCAGTGCGCGAGGCTGCTCGAGGGGCGGTCGACGAAACCTCGTCGCCCTGTGGCAGCAGCCCCCACCACGACGAGGGCGACCAGCAACGCGACAAACAACACGTGCGTTCTGCCCATCGAAGTCGAAGCCGCTTGACGAGCAGTGAAGGGCTCCTTTTTTGTGGACACGTACAAATTGGGCACGCGACCTGAGGGGTGATGGCAGAGCTGATGCCCGAGCTTGTCGGCGTTATCCTGAGCCATGTAAAGCCAGTGATGTTGCCCGTGTGCCGAGCCGTTTGTCGCCAGTGGTCGCACCTTCTGCTCACTCGTCCTGCTTTGACTTTTGCTGCAGCGAACGGTCAGCATGCCGTGATGCAATGGGCACGCGCGAACAACTGCCCGTGGGACCACTGTGCTTGCGCTGGAGCTGCTCGAGGCGGCCATCTCGACATACTGAAGTGGTTGCGCGCTAGGGACGCACCGTGGGAAGCGGACACGTGCGGTGAAGCAGCGAAGGGCGGGCACTTGGAGGTGCTCCAGTGGTGCTGGACCAACGGCTGTCGGAGGGACAAGTGGACATTCGCCATGGCCGCCGAAGGAGGCCACATGGCGGTGCTCAAGTGGCTGCACACCAACGGCTGTGGGATGAATGGACCTTTGCATTTGCAGCCGCACACGGCCACCTCGACGTGATGGAGTGGTTGCGAGCTAACGGCTGTCCGTGGAGCAGTTTCGCCACTCACCTCGCCGTCGCTGATGACCAAACCGAAGCACTCAAGTGGCTGCACGTCCACGGCTGCCCTTTGGACTCCGAGACCTGTCGGACTGCGGCCCTGCACGACCGTCTGGAGATGCTCAAGTGGCTGCGCGCCAACGGCTGCCCGTGGGATGAGCCCGTCAGCGCCATCGCCGTTCTCCAAGGACACCTGGAGATGCTCCAGTGGGCGCTGGCGAACGGCTGCCCCTACCCCACCGACCTCTGCAGGGCTGCCGCAAGCTCTGGGCAGATGGAGACCCTCCAGTGGCTGCAAGCCCAGGGACACACCCTGGAGGCGCTGACCTGCATGGAGGCGGCAAAGCGAGGCGACCTCGCCGCTCAAGTGGCTCCGCGCCAACGGCTGCCCATGGGACAGCTCCACCTGTACAGTTGCGTTCTTGCACTGCCGTTCCGAGGTGCTGGAGTGGGCTCGTGCCAACGGCTGCCCTGGGTGACGAGCGCGTTGTTGTGTATTTATTTCAGGGTTTGGGCAGCGGCGCGTTGCCGACACCAGTCACTCCACGGGCAGCCAGCGCTTGGTCGCACGTCCCCTCATCCTAGGAGCAAACAACTTGCTAGTTGGCTTCCTCGGTGTCGTCCTGGCTGCGGAGGACGATGTCTTTGAGCTGCATGAGGTGGCCGATCTCGTAGTCGGCCTTGCCGTGCGAGGTGGGCTCCGTGTGTGTCACCAGAACCGAGGTCCAGCCCACCCTGCCCAACAGTGGAGCGACGTCAATATTAAAAAGAGGACTCAAGTTGTGCCTTGAAGGCAGGCACGTCGTACCCGTTGGCTCCGTGCACGTCGGCGTCAACCTCATTGCCGATGTAGAGAATGCGCTTCGGGTCTGACGACTGTACAATCCAAGTCGGCAAGCACGAATGAGAAGGCCCAGTGGTTGAACAATTGAGGCAAGAGGACGGACGCACGTGAACGTGTTCGATGTTGGCCGTTCGGGCGGCGGAGATGAAAACCTCTGCGTCGGGCTTGGCGAAGCCGACCTCACCGCCCATGACGACCGACTCGAAGTGGGACGGGTCAATGCCGGCTGTCATCATCCCCATCATCACCGCAATGGCCAGTCAGTGACAGTTGAGGCAAGCAGGAGTTGACTCCCGACGTGCCTTTGGCGATCCGCTTTCGCATGGCCTCTTCACCGAGCTTGGAGTTGCGGATGAGGCCCAGCCGCAGGCCGGCCTCCTCGCGCAGCCAGCGGAGGATCTCCTCGGCCCCGTGGTACAGGCCCGAGTCCGACACGCCAACCTGAAACGCCGTGTACAGTCGGTTCTGTGGTGGAAAAACGTGAGACCAAAGTTGCCAACACGGCTTGCCAAAGAAGGAGCCGTGCCTTGTGGCTGTCGTCCAGGTCGGCCAGGCCCAGCTCGTAAAGGAGGGCGCTCAAAAAGGTGGTCCACGCGAACGTGTTGTTACCGTCCTCGCCCTTGTGCTCCAGCATCAACTTGTCGAAAGTGGACTGCAGGTGCTCGAATGTGGGAAGCTCAACCTGTCTCGTTGTGGCATCGCTGGGCGCGGTCGACGTCGTTGTCGGCTCGGCCTCGGCCTCGTCCTCGCATTCGCTTAGGTCCCCGCTGCTGATGGGAACCACCTGACCAGATGAAGCGTTCTTTTCGTTGTCCTGAAGCACGGCCTGGAGGGCTTCATAAAACCGCCGCAGCCGAATGTGGGTGCGCTCCTTGGTGTTGAGGCCGCTCTTCTTGGCCAGAGTTCCCTTCCAGTCAAAGAAAACGTAGTCGTAGGGGCAATTCTTGTTCTTGTTCTCGCGCCGCTTGTGCAGGTGCATGTTCTCTGGCCCACGCACCTCATCACCACCCTCTGCCAGAGACCCAATGCGTCAACACCTGCGTGAAAGACACGGCAAGAGAAGGGGGACCGCACCTAGAGCGTCGAGGCTGAAGCCGATGGCCTGGTCTGCCGTATTGCAGGAGAGCGTGGTCGAGTCCATTGCCGTTATACAGTGCACCTTGTGTTGAGTAAAACTTGAGCGCCTTCAAGGAGGACAAGGTTGGCTTGACACCAGTTGGTGGCTGCCGGTTGGGACGGAGTGGCCAAGTCTTCTGGCGCTTTCCACGACTTTCCTTCTGCTCTTTGATGGAAAGGCAGTTTTCTTCCTTTTCTTGTTCCGCGTTTGTGAAATGTTTTAAAAAAATGATTCATTTACAAAGATGGAAT
Source organism: Acanthamoeba lenticulata (assembly GCA_002179805.1). Classification (NCBI taxonomy): domain Eukaryota; phylum Discosea; order Longamoebia; family Acanthamoebidae; genus Acanthamoeba; species Acanthamoeba lenticulata. The sequence continues at coordinate 31,884 of NAVB01000374.1, read as the reverse complement.
TTACAAACGGCATGCATCCACAGCGTCTGGAGAAGGAGATAGATATCAATCCTTCCCGAACGCTAGCAAAAGCATGTGCTAAATCAAAAAGCATAATCAGAAGTTGCTGGCCTTGCGGGAGAGCAGGAGACGGTGATCAACGGCCTCATTAAAGTGGTGCGGCTGTTCGGCGTCAGCTTGCTCGGCAAAGCTGAAGGTCCAGGTTCCTGCGTTCTGGTCCAGGATCCACCGGCGCTCTTCGCGCGGCTGCACGACCTTGTCGACGTACGGATCGTGCTGGTAGGTGAAGCCGTTCTCGTCGACACACTGCTCCTCGTCAAGCTGCGAGAGGAAGTTGAAGGTCGCGCCGAAACCGCGGGCCATTCGTCGCTTGACGCGCCGCATGGCAAGGGAGCCCACACCCTTAGGCACAGGCGGCTCGACCTCCTCGTCCTTGGCGGGGGCGATCTCGACGAAGTACTCCACCTTCTTGAGCGAAGGCTGGCGCAGCAGCTTAGGTGTCGCCTGGCGCTGAAGCTGGCGCTGCGGCGGGTGGAGGTCGTGGTTATGCGTGTTGACGAGGGGTGCCACTTCCATAGCGCGGGATGGTGATGTGTTGATCCTACTCCTGTATGGAAGGTTGCAGCTGGGTGGTGAGGAAGGACTCGAGTACGGTCTCTTCGCTCAGTTGAGAAAGGTGGACTGAAGTGGACGGTTGAAGTCGCGAGTAAAACCTGGACTGCGGCCGCCCCAGCGCGTTTTATCCCACGGCCTGTCGTATGGGCGCACCGCGGAGCTTGAGCGTGCGCTATGAGAGGGAAGCCAGGATCGTCGCCTCGCTCAGGGGTGGTGGTGACCTCGTCGCCCGATCCCCGCTCTCCTCCCCTTGAGCCACCTCGTTCATCGCACAGGGCGCCCAGGAGTTTCGGAGGCGCTGTTGCCCCAACAAGGGGACGCCGAGAATTCCAAAGAACGAAAGCGACGATACGAAAAGCGGCAAAAGCGGTCACTTGCGCGCAAGGGCACGGTCCCCTGCCGTTTGATTATTTGGTGAGAAACTTGCGGCGCTCTTCCCGCCGCCGCTTGCGCTCTTCTTCCTCCTTGGCCCATTGCGCCTCGCGCTCTTTCCGCTCTTCCTCTCGCTGCTTGCGCCGCTCCTCGAGCTCCGGGTCGTTGACGAGCAGCGTCATCAGCGAGTCCTGTCGGAGCAGCAGCCTCTGGCCGGCGTCGTCGCCATCGAGACCCGCTACGGTGCCGCTCTTGGGCGCGTAAGGCGAGCCGCCGAGCGGGAGCGCGCGGGGCGAATCAAAGAGCGCCGGACTCGTCTGAAGGTGGGGCGAGTGAGGTGACGCCAGGGGCGACTCAGGCGGCGGCGTCAGCGGCGGCTCGGCCGCCTGGCGCTCGACGTTGTGCAGGTGGAACTGCTGAAGCTTCCGCAGCTGGAGCTGTCGGCGCAAGAGGCCTTCCTCGCCACGCTGAGGCCCTGTGGGCGACGGCAGTCGGTCGTCCTCCTCATTCCCGCCCTCGCTGCTGACCTCCTTGCCGCGCGGCGAGGACGAGGCCGACGACGAGCCGCTGGTGGAGGCGCCCACGAGCTCGCCCAGGAAGGGGATGTAGTCTTCGCTGTCCGAGTCGTCGAGGTTATCCTCGGCGCCCGTGAAGCAGGGCGAGAAGGGCCAGCCCGGGCACGGGAGCAGCGCCAAACCGGTGATGCGCTCGAGATCGCGCACGATGGCCGACAGCGAGATGTAGTTGCGGCTGTCGAAGCCCAAGAACTGGAAGCGGTTGTTGCTCTTGTAGATGTAGAGATTGTTTGGGTGCCGACCCTCCGTCCTCACCATCGTCAGCGCCACTGACACGCCTGCATTATTGTTTATGTATTTAAAAGTGAGTTATTTTTCAGCATTAAAAAATAAAATAAAGTAAATGGAAAACAATATAAAAGATCAGAACCTTCTTTCGAGGTCGTGCGGAAGAGGAAGGAGCCGGCGGGACGGCCCAGCAGGCGTCGATGGGCTTCGCCTCGCCGGACAAAGCCGTGGAACCAACGCTCCTTGAGGAGGTCGCTGATCTCGTCCAGCACGCACGGGTGCGAGTGCGAGTTATCCCGCACGAGCGGCCCGAAGAGGTCTGCGATCTGGCCAAAGTGCTGGATGTTGACAAACTCCAAGCCCTCGACGTCGGCTGCACAGAGACGCATGCCAATGGTGGGGGGGGGGACATCAGCCTGGCGAGGACGACAACAAGGGCAGAGTGAGCGAGAGAACGAACGGCGAGCGAGCAGCTTCTTCAGGCACAGGTAGTTCGTGGTGGCCTCGTCGAGATGGGCCTTGTCTATCCGGCGCGGCATGCGCTGACGAATGAAGCGGTAGAACGACTGCGCGAAGCTCTGCCAGGGGACGTTGTGCTGCATGTACCACAATAAAAACCTCATCAGGTCGCACCAGATAAAAACAGGCCAAGCCACGCCAACACACGACGCGGGCGGTACCTGGCGGAAGAAATACTTCTTCCAGAACTTGCGTCCATGCTCGTCGCGGATGGCGACCTGGATGAGGATTCGGTCGATCTTCTTGTTGATCCGCTCGAAGGACGGACGCTGCACCATCGTGGTTCTGTTAGAACCACATTGTTCGCACACCAGTCGAGCGCAAGGTAACATGTGGGTGTGGCCTCACCTTGGTGGCGTCGGCCTGCCAGCACTCCTGCATGAGCTTTTTGAGGCTGGAAATGCAGTTGGCCGGGATCTTGGGTCGCAGGCCGTTGCGCCAAATCTCAAAGGCAAGGCCCTCTGTCGACATGTGCCTGGCCGGTCCACACGCGCACGCCCATATGAGAACCGATTCAATCGTGGCAGCGATGATGCCAGGCTGGGCCATAAGAGTACGTACTCGACGTCGGCGTAGAGAGGTTCGCAGGTGAAGAGCTGCCACAAGATGATCCCGAACGAGTACACGTCGGCGCTCTCGTTGTAGTCCGACCCCTGCAGGATCTCGGGCGCCATGGTGTTGACGGTGCCCACCTTCTCCCACACGAGCAAGTCCGACTTCTTGGGCTTGAGGGCCGATAGCCCAAAGTCGGCGATCTTGATCTGAAACGTATCGCCCACTTTCTTGTACTGTTGGCCCGCCCAAGTGAGTGTCGACACCTCAAACGAGTAAATAAATAAATAAATAATAAATTGATCATAATCCATACCATCATGTTCTCGAGCTTCAAGTCGCGGTGGATGATGGCCGGATCTCGCGAGTGAAGCCACTGCATGCCACGGGCAGCGTCGCGCGCCATACACATGCGGTGGAAGAGCGACATCTTCTTGCCCATTGGCGACTTGATGAGCAGCCTGTAATCGCACCAGCCCACCACAAACCCGCAACGGCTCAGCCCAGGCCACACCAGACCAAGCGTGGCCTCAGCAGCCACGACGAGAGGGCACGCACGTCTCGAGGTCGCCGTCCATGAGCTCGAGGACGATCCTGAACTTGTCTGGCGCGGTGCAGGCGCCCAGACAGAGGATCAAGTTGGGATGCAAGCTCGACCTGCAGAGGCGGTGTAAGTATGAAAGCTTGGAGTGAGCTGGCCGGCAGCTTCAGATGGGGCGTGTGGTGAGTCGACGCACGTCATGATGCGGATCTCCTGCTTGAGGTCCTCCAGATCCTCCTTGGACAAGGCCGGCAGCGGCTGCTGATGTGGTTGCTCCTCTTGAGCTGGAGTGGTGGCGGCTGAGTCTTTCGGTTGTTCATCGCCCGTGGTCGTAGCGTCGCCGCTCGCGTTCCCGACAAAAGGAACCTTGACAGCAACGGTGAGGCCAAAGCACTCACCACGGTAGACCGTGGCAAAGGTGCCGTGGCCCAGCACGGGACCCAGCTTTATCTGCTCCTCCAGCAATTCAGCTGACGGACGCACGGGGCCGTTCGGCATCTTGTCGGCGGAGGCGCACAACATCATGGCGGTTGGTGCGCGCTACACGAAGGTGTTTCGACAGGAAGCGGCAAATCGAAGTTGAGCTGAAACTTGGATTTAGCGGAGAAAGCAACGAGGAAAGAAGATCAGTTGGCGCACGCAGGACGAACGAGCTCTTGGAAGTCCGTCAGTTTGTTGAATCAAGGGCACGCAACAGGCTCGAGTCTTTGCTCTTCTTCGTAAACTGGTTTTTTGCGGTGAGCTTTTTTTTTTCGGTTGTTCTGCTGCTGGACGGCAGGACAACCTATATTTAAACCTCTCACGATAACGGAGGTCTGGCCAGGTGAGGCCAGTGGGGTGGACTGAAAAAACAAGGTGCTGGATGCTTGAAAGCCGGCAGTCAGGCAAGGCAGTGCCGCTGGTGTGATCAGTGCCGCAGCCAGTCGGTCGCAGACGGACAGACCGCTAAAGAATGCCTGGAATGATTCTGAGAAGAACAAAAGGTGTCGACAACATAGCCCTAGCCGTTACAAACTGTTGGCTTCTTCATCTGCGGGGCAGCAACGGTGGGTGGCACATTTGTTCGTTGCCGTCTTGAGGGTATGCTTGTTTCAATTGCTTAGCCCTCTCAGTTCGCCGATTGCTACACATTAATCATCTTCATTCCTGCAGACGGCGCCAAGCGAGAATGAGCTCAGCACGGCGAGGGAAGAGAAAAGAGCCCCCAAAAGGGGCCTCCGTGTCTCCTCGTGACAAGGCAGACCCCTATGCCTTCAAAATTGAAGAAGATGAAGAAGGAGATGCGACGGCTACGCAGAGAGGGAAGAAGGGGGCGACCAAAGCGGCCAAGCCACGAGCAACAAAGAGGCACAGGAAACGGAAAGAGGAGCAGGAGGAAGATGGAGTCTCGTCGCAAGAGCGCCAGCCTGAGGCGAAGGCAAAGGAGGTCACGAAGGGCAAGAAACAAAAGCAAAAGAAGACGACCAAGAAAGAGAAGGCGAAGAAGGAGCAAAAACAGGAAAGGGAAAAGGAGAAAGACCAGGAGGAAGCCCCGGGGCCGGCGGAGCCTCAGACAACGCGACCCAAGCGAACGGCAAAGCGTAGGAGCGCTGAGAGCACCCAGAAGCCCGCTGAGGATGTTGTCCCCGAGGGATCGGTTTCAAATGCTGATGACGCACAACCTGAACTCGCGGCTGCTGCGGCCAGGGCTGATGTCAAGGCGGCGGCAGTGCAGCAGCTCGAGGCCGGGGAAGCGGACGGCCAAGCTGCAGGTGAAGAGGCCAGGCGCCAGAGCGATGCTAGTGCACCAGAGCCAGCACCGGCAGCGCCGAGTGAGCCTGCACCGGCCGCAGCTACCCTTCCCACTTCTGGTCCAGCGCCGGTTGTGGAGGACGAGCAAGCGGTGCGGAAGCTGAAGGTCCCGCAGCTGAAGGAGATGCTGAAGGCGCTCGGGCTCTCGTCTCGTGGCAACAAGCCCGAACTTGTCTCGCGCTACCTGCGCGCCGTGGAGCGGCCCGCCGCTACAGAAGCCAACAACAACAACAACAACGACGACGACGCCAACTCTGCCGTTGGAGCCACCGAGCAGCGAGCTGCTCCAGTCGAGACTACAGCGGCGGCGGAGGAGCCTGCTCAGCAGCAGGTGTCAGAAGCCAAGTCCAGCGGACCCGAACTGGCGGAAGGTGAAACTGAGAAGAAGACTGTGCCCGACCCAACGCCTGAGGCCATCGAGGTGCCACTGGCAGAGGCTGGTGAGAGGGCCGCCGATAATAGCGGTGGCCAAGACCAAGTGACGGCCGTCGCCGACACCGTTGCCGCCACCGGTGCCGACACGCTCGTTCCGGGCGGGGCGGAGGTGCTCGTGCCCAACAGCCAATCGCAACACGAGGCCGAAGCCAAGGCCGAACGCACCTCAGAGCCCGTCGGCACGACACCTACGGCGCCAGGTCTAGGAACGCCGAGCCCGGGGACGTCGCCGCTGCGGGACCAGCAGCAGAGCACCGACGAGCGCAAGCGGCGCCGAAAGGAGTCACTCCTGAACGAGGAGATCGAACGAGTGCATCGGGAGCGCGTGGAAACGGAGAAGCGCCTGCGCGAGATGACCGAGCGCGAGAGCCGGCTCAAGCGGCGCCAGGCTGAGCGCCGCGAACGCCTCAAGCAGAAGGAGGCCGAGGAACGGAGCCGGAGCGAAGCCAGTAACTGCAGCACCGCTACCACGCCCACGCGCGCCACCACCTCCACCAAGGACAAGACCACGCCAAGTAGCAGCAGGAAGAAGACCGGCGAAGCCAGCCAGCCCAAGGCTGCGGGCAAGGGACGGTTGGCGCCCCGCGCGCTCGACGATTTTGGGGAAGATCGCGAGCCAAGCAAGGCCGAAGGCAACCAAGAGCCGACGATAACAACGACGGCGACGGAGGCTGCGACGCTCGCGATTGACGAGCCAGCAACGATGTTCGAAGCGGAGCCGACGAAGGACGACGAAGCAGCAGCGCCACCGGCGACAGAGACTCCGGTGACGCTAGCGCCAACCCCATCGGGACCTCGCAAGCGGGGCAGGACCACCGACAAGGCTGCGACGGCTGTGGCCGCGGCGGCGATTCCCGAACCTCCTGTCAAGAAACGGCGAAAGCAGACGACCGTCACCGACGCAGCAACGACGGACCAGTCGCCTACTGGCCGCAGCGGCGAGGGTGAGACTCCTGCCGGTGCTGTGGCTCGCGATGATGCGTCGCAGGGCGAGGCCTTGGTGGCGCGAGTGGCAGAACTGGAGCGGCGGCTCGCTGAGCTCGACGATGAACGACGACGTATCGTTGATGACCTCGCCCAGGCACGAGCCGCGCTGCACGCTCACCGCCGCGTTTCGGAAGAGCCGCCAGCAGGTGAGACCCGACCTGTGGAGCCGAGCCGCGAGGTTGAGCCACCGAAGAAGGACGAAAAGGACACGAAAGAGAAGAGCAAAGAGGAGGAAGCTGAGACCGTGAACGAGACAAAGGCCAACGGGGGCGCACGACGAAGCAAGCGCAAGCGGAGCAGCGAGGAGGACGATGATGCTGACTTTACCGCCGCAACGAAGCAAAAGCCGGAGAAGAAGCCGAAGAGTCAGGCCAAGACTAAGGCGCCAACGAAGAGGAAGAAGCAGCAGCAAGACGAGCGTGCTTTGTCTGACGAAGCGGAAGCGACGACGGCAACGACGACAACCACAACAGTAGCCCAACCAGGGAAGGACGATGAAGATGAGATAATCGATATAGATGGCCACGGCTTTGGAGATGCTTCGGAGGCAAAGACGACAACGGCTGCGGGCACGACAATGGTGACGACAACGGAGACGACAACGACAACGACAACGACGGCACTGAAACCGAAGCGCTCGTTTCGGTGGCGCGTCGGGTTCGTATCGCTGACGGGCGGGCGGCCCGAGAATCAGGACGCTTTCATCGTCCCGCTGTCGGCTCTCCACAACACGCGGACGACGACAGCAAAGTCAACTGCGACGACTAGCAACGGCGATGGCAGCGGCCGTCGCGGCCGGTCTTCCCGGCGGGCCGCGGCTGCGGCCGCTGCTGCGATGATGGCGGAGGCTCCGCCGACGTTGCCCGTCGAGATCGAGGCCGAGTTTGCGGCGCTACCGATGCCGGGCGACGACCTGGCGCTGTTTGGCGTCCTCGACGGGCACGGGACCAAGGGCCGCTATGCGGCGCAGGCCGGCGCCAAGTGGCTTCAGGCCTTCATCGCGCAGAGCTTTGTGGACCTGAAGCAGGACGAGGTGGCAGAAGGCGCCTCGACCGACGCCGTCGAGCTGGTTAAGACTGCCATCCAGGCCGGCATCCGACGCACGCAGGATCTGCTCGTGCGCGACGGGCTCGAGTCTGACATCGAGTACGGCACGACGGCCGTCCTCTGTGTCCAGGTCGACGATGCGCTGGTCATCGGCAACGTGGGCGACAGCCGTGCAGTCCTCTTCCGCAACAACGGTGGCCGGAGCGGCACCGACCACCCTTCCCAGGCTTCGCTTCCGTCCCTGGTCGGGCCTCATCCGATACACGACTTGGACTCGGCTGCCGACGACAACAGTGGAAGCGGCGGGCGAGGCCGCGGCAGAGGCCGCGGTCGTGGCCGTGGCCGTGGCGTCGGCGCCGGCGGTGCTGGTGGCCGACGGCGGCGGACCACGCTTGAGCTCGCCGACCCGCAACTCAGCGAGGTCATCGCCACGCAGGACCACAGGCCACGACGCAAGGAGGAGGCCGACCGGGTGACGCGCGAGTCCAACGGACGCGGGTGCGTGATGGCCGGCACCGACGGCAAGACGCTGCGCGTGTTCCCCTCCCTCGATTGCTACTCGTACGACGAGATCCGCGCCAAGAAGCTCGGTACGGCTGTTTGTTTGTTTATTACTGTTGTAGGAGTACAATGTTGTTCACCTCTGCGTCACACCTTGGTTGCAGGCCTGGCGATGACGCGATCGTTAGGGCACGCCATTCTCTCCACGTGCGGCGTCAGCTCCGAGCCCGAGTTCTTCGTGGCCGCGCTTCAGTACGCCGCGCCTTGCGAACTCTCTGTCGGGTCGTTGTTTGATTTGGATGGTCTCTTACGTGCAACGAACGCGACGCAGGGACGGGGACAAGTTGATCATCGGGTGCGACGGCCTTTGGGACGTGTTCACCAACACGGAGGCCATGCAGCTCGTCTCCCTCTACGCCGGGCAGGACCCACAGGCGGCGTGCGAGGCGCTGGTGAGTGAGGCGGAACGACGGTGGGAGAGTTTGACCTCTGGCGGGGACAACATCACTGCCGTTGTCGTCTTCTTCAACAGCAACAGCTGAAGCCCAACAAAAATGTAAAAATACAAAAATAAAATTTAATCAAAAAGCACGATATGCATAACAGTAATAAGGCGAGCTATTTCGATCGGCGAGATTCCCACTACAATAAAAGATCGATTAGTTCACTGAGGAAAGGTTGGCCTGCAGACGGATAATGGACACCGGTGATGGGGCAGCCATTGAGGGCGATCTGTCCAGCGGAGGTGTGCTGAAGAAATCACAAGAAGGTCGACTGTCGAACCTGAGGGCACCATGACAACCTTTTCTAAATGGTGGTCTTTGTGTTGTGCTGCAGATGTTGAGGCAGAAATCAACGAGACCAGCACGCAGCTGGATCGGACCTCGTGCGTTAGATTGTCTCGACTTGCAGGCCGATTTTCGTACTCAAACTGGCCACCCCTCCTTCTGCAGGGCGCCCTTGAGGGCCAGCGACCCTGTCAAGGAGAAAGACCAAAAGCGGGGCGGCATCCTCAAGGCTGAGCGCAAGCTCAAGCAACTGCTGGGTGCGCTGCTGCTGCTCCTCCCCGCCCCGCCTGTCCTGTGCTCACCGCTCTACAGGCCGCGTGTCACCTGACCAGCTCTACGAACTCGGCCAGAAGGCCGAGAAGGATGGCGAGTACGCCAAGGCCCTCGAGTGGTACGATGATGACCATTCCTCGACCGCCCCCTCTCTTGTTCGTGAGGCCAACGGCGCGCCACCAATACCGCGCAGTTATGCCAAGGCCGCCGAGCAGGACCACGTGCGGGCCACCTACGCGATCGGCAGCATGTACGACGGCGGCCGCGGCGTGGAGCGGGACCACAAGCAGGCCTTCCTTTGGTTCAACAAGGCGGCCGAGCTGGGCGACCCAAAGGCCCAATTCAACATCGCCGTCATGCACGAAGACGGTGAGGGCGCCGAGCGCGACCTGGCCCTGGCCCTCAAATGGTACACCAAGTCTGCCGAAAGCGGGTACAAGCGGCCGTGCTACGAGCTGGGCCGCATCTACGAGAACGCCGAGTGCGGCGTCGAGAAAGACATGTTCAAGGCCTTTGCCTACTACCTGCTGGCCGCGCGCAAGAGCGACTCCAAGGCCCAGTTCAAGGTGGGCGTGTTCTACTCCAAGGGCTACGCGGTGCACCAGGACTACAAGAAGGCCCTCAAGTGGTACAAGCGGGCCGCCCAGCAGGGCGACCCCGACGCGCAGTGCAACCTCGGCTGGATGTACGCCAGCGGCCAGGGCACCGACGCCGACGACGTGCAGGCCGTCTTCTGGTACCAGAAGGCCGTCACCAAGGGCCATGCCGTGGCCGAGTGCAATCTGGGCAACTGCTACCACGACGGGCGCGGCGTGGCCAAGGACCTGGCCGTGGCCTTCAAATGGTGCGTTTTGCCTTCTGTATTTGCCACCATTCTTTTTCATTTAATTTAATTTAATTTATTATTTTTGGTTTTAATTTGGTTTTGTGGCTCATGAAACGGGCCTGGGCAGGTACGAGAGCTCAGCCCAGAAGGGTAACGCCGTCGGGCAGCACAAGCTCGGCTGGGCCTACTTCAACGGTATTTATTTATCTTCTTATTAATCTTTTATTTTCACTCGAAAAAATAGTTAATTTATTTGTATTTGCAGGAGATGGAGTGGAGAAGGATGAAGCCAAGGCCTGCGAATGGTGGCACAAGGCGGCGGCACAAGGACACGCCGCTGCGCAGTGCGACCTCGGCTGGGCCTACGACAACGGCCGCGGCGTGACAAAGGACTCGGCCAAGGCCGTCGAGCTGTACGTGTTCGGCTTCATGTCTGAAGAACTTGTAAGGACGTCAGCTTGGCATTGGCTCACACACATGCAGGTACCTGCAAGCGGCGGCACAAGGCAACTTCTTTGCGCAGAACAATCTGGGCATCGTCTACAAGAACGGCGTGGCCGTGGCCATGGATCTCGTCCAGGCCTTTGACTGGTTCATGAAGGCCGCCGAGCAGGAGTACGCCAATTCGCAGTACTGGGTCGGGTACTTCTACGACCACGGCTGGGTCGTCGAAAAGGACCACGCCAAGGCCGCCGAGTGGTACGTCCGCCCCGTCGCTTCAGCTTCTGCCTGGGGCCCGCTGCTCATATGCTCACACGTTGGGCCCGACAGGTATGCCAAGGCCGCCGAGCAAAAGAATGCCGGGTCGCAGTACGCGCTGGCCGGCATGTTCGAGGCCGGCCGCGGCGTCGAAAAGAATCTGCAGAAGGCCTACGCCTGGTGCGCACTACTCTGGCGGTGGTGACGCTCTTGTGGCCCAACAACTCCAACGCTCAACTCACTCAACTCTTCATGGCAGGTACCTGAAAGCGGCCGAGAATGGCCACTTGGAGTCGCAGTTCAAGGTGGGCGCCATGCTCTCTGCCGGCAGCGGCGTGGAGAAGAACGAAAAGGAGGGGTTCAGCTGGTATCTGCAAGCCGCGCAGGCTGGTCTCGCCGAGGCACGACCCTTCCTCTGCGTCTGTTGGCGCCAAGGAATCTGCTCACGTTTTTTTACATTATAATTATTAATTATGAATTCGTTTATTATTCATTTATTTAGGCACAAAACAAGGTCGGCCTTGCATACCGCACCGGCTCTGGTGTTCCGGTACGTTGTTTCTATTTTATTGTATTTTCGTTTTGTTTTTCAACTATTTTCTCTAATAATATTATTACAATAAAAGAGGGACGACAAGAAGGCGATCGAGTGGTACGTGAAGGCGGCCAACCAGAACAACGCGTCGGCCCAGTGCGACCTCGGGTGGATGCACTTCTACGGCTACGGCGTGCCCAAGGATCCCTCGCGAGCCGTCGAGTGGTACACCAAGGCCGCCCTCCAGGGCCATTCGATCAGCGCCAGCAACCTGGGCCTCTCCTACAAGGACGGCACCGGTACCGCCGCCTTCTCTGTCTCCTCCTTTTCGGATTCCGAGAGTTCCAAAACTGACGCGTCGACGTCGACGTTGGCGCAGGCGTGGACAAGGACTACGAGAAGGCCTACCGGTGGTTCCAGCAGGCGGCCAAGGGCGGCCACCCCAAGGCCCAGTATTGGACCGGCTACTTTTTTGCCAAGGGCACGTCCCACGTCCCACGTCTTCGTCCCGGTCTTTGGCCTTGGCTGACTCGAGCCCCGCGTTTGTGCGAGCGCAGGGCAGGGCGTGAAAAAGGACGAGACCAAGGCGGCCTACTGGTACTTCCAGGCGGCCGAGGGCGGCTTCCTGCGGGCGCAGGTCGCCATCGGGTCCCTCCTGTGGCGCGGCCGCGGCGTCAGCCAGGACATGGACGAGGCCCTCAAGTGGCTCACCAAGGCCGCGGAGAGCAAGGACATGGAGGGCATGAAGGCTTGCTTCAAGCTCGGCCAGATCTACGAGGAGCGGACTGAGCACGAGACGGTGCGCGCGCGCCCTCTGCTGGCTGCGCCGACACTGCAGCAAACTGACGTCAGGTTCCTGCGTGTGATCATCGTCATGGGCGAGCGCAGGCCCTCGAGTACTACCAGAAGGCGGCCAACGGGGGCCACGCCAAGGCCCACTACCGGCTGGGCCTCATCCACGAGGAGGGCAAGTGCGGCGTCACCGCCGACATCAGCATGGCCATGAAGTGGTTCGTCTCCTTTTTTTGAGATTTTTTCTGCAAATTTTAATTACCATTTTTATTTTCACAGGTACGAGAAGGCGGCCGAGAAGGGCTCGTCGCTGGGCCAGTTTCGGCTTGGCCAGATGTACGAACGTGGGATCGGCACTGAGGCCAGTCCCCTTGCCGGTACGTCACCGTCCTCGGCCCTCGCGCGAATGCATAGAGGCTTATGATGATGATGATGATGATGCTGACGTCATCACGTCACCGGCAGCGCTGCGTTGGTACATCGAGGCGGCGATGAAGGGCCACGTGAAGGCGCAGATCAAGGTGGGCCGGATGTACGAAGAGGGCCGAGCCCGGCAGAAGAACGACCTCGAGGCCTTTGGCTGGTACCTCAACGCCGCCAAGAAGGGCGACGCCAAGGGCATGTACAATGTGGGACGGATGTACAAGCACGGCCGCGGCGTGCGGCGCAACCCGATCAAGGCCCTGCGATGGCTGCTCGAGGCCGGCGAGCTGGGCCACGCCGCCGCGCAGTACCTGCTGGGCTGCATCTACGCGCGCGGCGAAGACCTGGTTCGACAAACCCTGGACCCACACGATTTGTGCACGATTTCTGACCACGTATTGCAGGAGAAGGACGAGGCAGCGGCCGCGCAGTGGTGGCGGAAGGCGGCCGAGGCCAGCCACGCCAAGGCCTGCGTGCGGCTGGGCCTGGCCCACGCCCAGGGCCGAGGCGTGCCGATTCCGAACGCCACGGAGGCCTTCCGCCTGTACGCGCAGGCGGCCGAGCAGGGCGACCCGGCGGCTCAGTTCTACTGCGGGCTGGCGCTGCAGACAGGCGAGGGCGTGCCCGCCCGGGACCTCGAGCAGGCCCGGGCGTGGTACGAGCGGGCGGCTGTGCAGGGCCTCGCGCAGGCCTGCTTCAATCTCGGGGTGATGTACGACAGCGGCGAGGGCGTGCCGCGCGATGTCAACGCGGCGGTGATGTGGTTCAAGCGAGCGGCCGAGAGCGGAGATGTCCAAGCGCAGGCGTGCCTCGCCGAGACGTTGGAGAAACTGCAGGGCCAGCAGCGAAGAGACGACGAAAGAACGAAAAAAGCGACGACGCAAGCAAAGAGCGAAGGCGGAGACGGCGTGGCAGACAACAGCGAAATGGAAGAGGCCTTCTCCTGGTGGCTTAAGGCTGCACGGAGGGGCAACGCGGAGGCGCAGTATCACGTGGGCCGCATGCTCGCCGAGGGCAAGGGAACGACCAAGGACATGCGGCAAGCTCGTGAATGGTGGCTCAAGGCGGGCAATAACGGCTGCACGTCTGCCTGGGGTGCGCTAGCACAGGCGTGTACTTTGATATTTTGATAAAGCTTAGTGCCCTTTGATCGAAACGCCTTTTTTTGCCTTTTTTTAATTCATTAGTTGAAGCAGAAATGACAAGGGGAGAACTTCTTTTTCGCCTCCTCCAGCTTCATCATCTTGGTTTCGCTGGGGCCACGTGGGCATTCGTCCGAAATGTGGTAGCATCTGCCTCCCCCCACGTAGACCACGACTGAGGTCTTATGTTTGTTCTGCTGCTTCTTTTCTGGCGTCTGTGGTTTGGTTGATTTACGTGTTAACTTCTTCTCTCTGAACGTCACAACCACCTGCCACACACAGGTCAGTGACAAGGAAAGAATCCATGGGAGGGGGCAGGAACCTTGCCCTCCTTAGGCTCGATATCGATCCCTTCGATGTCGTGAGTTGTACTCATCTGGCCCACCAACTTCTTGCCATCTGACTGTTTCAGTACGAGTGCCACTCAAGCCTAAGGCACAGCGCAAGACCTTTGGGACGTTGGTACGGGTTTACGACTTCAAAAAGAAATCTTGCCAGGACCGGGAATCGAACCCGGACTGTTGGTACCACAAACCAATGTCCTACCATTAGACTATCCCAGCTGGATACTTCCGGCGGAAAGATTTCCGTAGAAAAAAATATATTAAAAAATTGCAATCAAGTGGGCAAAGCCAGAGCACACCGGTGTTACTCAATGCGGCGGGAGAGCACTTCGAGGAACATGCGCAGCACTTGTTTGTTTTGGACGCTTCCGCCGTGGTAAAGGCCCTGGATGGGATAACTGAAGATGCCCTGCGCCTGCTTGCCCCGCCACTGCTCCAGCACGCGCAGACCAGCCTCTGGCACCACGCCGTCGCCGTTGCCGTTCTCCACCACAGCCTGCGTGTCAAAGCCCAGCGTGGCAAAGGTCATGTGCATGGGCGTGGGCACGCCCGTGCCGAAGAAGCAGTGGGTCTCCACGCCCGGCGCGTCAAAGTTGAACCACTCTGTGCGCGCACGCAGCAAGACGGCTCAGCAGGTGCACTCAAGCGGTCAACGGATGGACTTGACAGAGCAAACGCACTCTGGGACTGGAGGAAGTCGTAGACCAGCGACGCGTTGTGGCCGTTGGCTTGCGCCAGCATCGAGGCAAAGTCAGCGGTGGTGTAGTTCCTGGGCGGGTTGGTGACCGACACCCACACCTGATTGGACCCGTAGATCTGCTCCCGCACCACACGCGTCGGTGATCACAACGACAACAACAACTGCAACACCCGAGGACCAGCTCCATCGGAGGTCCTGAGGAGGAGGGGAGACGGCACCTGCGCAAAGGGCAGCATCCACACGGTCGACGGCCAGCTCTGCACCAGAGCCCGCATGGCCTCGGGGTCCGTGAACTTGGACGCCCACCAGCCTGCACGCGCGCACCAGCATGAGTGACCAATCACGATTTATCGACGTTTTTGTGTTTTTCTTTTACCGGTGGTGGAGATGAGAGCCGAGGTGGCCGAGGGGCTGCCACCAAAGGCGCCGTCAAAGGAAACGTAGGAGTGGAGGTACTTGTCCTTCCACGCCTGCGTCTGCTGGTTGAGGAAGCCCAGGAAGTAGGGCCCGCCCATCGACAGCGACACCGCCGCCACTGCGTTTGTTTATGTTTGTGTGCATATGTGTGTGTGTGTGTGTGTGTCAATATGCAAAAGTGCTTGCTCGAGGACAAGCAGCAAGATGGCATCACCTTTGGAGTTGTTGTTGAGGGCGTAGGTCTCCTCGATGAGCGCGCGCAGTCGCGGCCAGTCCTCGGCGGCGAACGTGGCCGGGCCGAAGCGCCAGTCGTAGGGCGCCCCGCGCAGGTTCTTGCCCACCTGCCATCCGAGCGCCTCCAGCAGGTTGACCGTCGTGTTCCAGATGCCGACGGTCTTGGCGTCGTCGAGGTAGGTCAGGCCCTCCACGCCGCCGTAGTCCACCAGTCGCGTGTCGACGCCTGGCGCCCAACAAACAAATTCCATAAATTTATCGAAAAAAATGAAAAAGAAATAAACATTGAATAAGACAAAAGACGTACCAGGGGTGTTGAAGGAGCGACCAGAGCTCGAGTCCAGGTGGAGCGCCATCTGTTCAAACCAGCAGTTGATGAACGGCGGAATGAAGTCGTCCCAGTTGGCCCAAATGGTGAACCACTCGCGCCACTCGGTCCAGCAGTACCAGTGCCTGTTTGCGGCGGGTTGTGAGCAAGGGACTACTAGGTCAGGCGGGGCGGGGTGCGAGAGGCGTACTGGGAGCGGTAGTTGTCCAGTTGAGCCTGGAGCTTGCTTCCAATGAGAGACGCCACGATGACCACGGGCGTCACGCTCGAGGGCACGCCATCGCCTCCGCGCTTCTTCTGCTCAACCCCAACCCCCCAAGCCACGGTGAGAAAAAAAAAGTCACCGCAAGCGGACGGAAACTCAACGAGGGAAGGTTGCTCAACCGGGGCAAGCTCGTCGATGAGGGCGTCAAGGTCCGCTTGGGGAAGGCGCGGAGAGCGAAGATGCGAGGCAAACACGGACAGCGCGCTCCTCTCGAACAACTCCCGTTGCATCTCTTCTCCTGTGACGCCGCTCGCAGGTTGCGGCTTGGTCAAGAGCGCATTGGCTGCAGGAGGAGCGTTGAAGCAAGTCCAGCCGAGCAAAGCAAGCGCAACCAACAGCACCACTCGACGCATGGCTGTTCTCCTTGGTAAGGTACAATAACGTCCTTGAACAACCCCTTCTTCCTTTTCTATGCTCCGGACGTCGCCGAATGCAGTAGAAAACGGAGATGAAAAGCTTTAAAGCTTGCGCCAATCACCGCGCGCACTGATCTGAGGCCAACAACATGTACCCCAAGAAGGTGGGGAGGATGTCCACCAGCACCATGCTGTAATGTTTCTTACACCGAGCCAGCTCGAATAAAGTGGCCTCACTTGCGAAGAGAGACGAGGTAAAGCGCAACGGCCGCGTCGACCACAAAGAAGAGGCCATCGGGGACGGTGATTTGAGGGCCCAGCGCCCGCTTGGCGACGCCCTCCCAGTGCATCTTGAGGTCGAGCGCGAACTGGGAGAAGTTGGCCAACGAGAGCACCCAGAAGTCGGATGACTGCAGCTCGCCGTTCCGCCAGTAGCGCGCCAGCGCCAGCACGGCCACCAAGCTCACCGCCGTGTTGATGCCGCCTGCCCCCCGAAGCAAGCACCATCCCAAGCCGACAAGCGGCGGTTGTTAGCCACCAGGGATAGTAGCATTTCCCCCTTGAAGAAGTGAAGTGCCAGCCCTCAAAAGGCAGTGAGGCACCACCAAGAGGAAGGAGGAAGAGAGTACCAAGGTAGCGAAGAAGGTGAGCGTGAGTGGGGGTGGGGGTGAAGTTGAAGTATTTCCTGATGATGCCAATAGGGCGGCACAAGAAGTAGTAAGCCGCAGCGGCGTGCCAGCACGCGTTCGCGCCCAACAACAACGGCAGGACCTTGCCCGCGCTGAACAGAGCACCGTCGGCCATCTTCTTGTGTGTTGCTTTTTGTTGTACTGTTGTGTTGTCTATTGTTCGAAAGAAAAGCGTCCAAGAAAAGAAGAAAGGGAAAGAGGGGACTCCCCAAAACAAGGAAGGGGAGAGCCACATGCTCATGTTTGGACGCGTGGAAAGAGGTGTGGCCTTACAAGACGACAAACAACTCAACTCAAATCATGGCGCGCCAAGGCACGGACAAGCGAAGCGAGGTGTAGATGATGGCCGTGGTGGTGAGGGCGTGCGGGAAGTTGCCCCACAGCTCCTTGGTCCGGGGGTCGATGGTCTCCGACACGGTGCCGCACCCGTTGCAGCAGGAGAGCACCTGCTCGAACAGCTTGCGCGACTCGTCGACGCGCCCGACGCCGTAGAGGGCGTTGATGTACCACACCGTGTGGAGCAGGTAGCAGTGGCCGCGGTGCTGCGGCGACGGCAGCAAGAACGGGTGGTCGTCGGCCACTAGGTTCTTCTCCACAGCCCTGTTCCGCAGAAGCAGCAGCAACAACAAGAAGCAGACGTTGGCACGGGGAAGAGACAAACGGGGAAGGAGAGGAAAATAGAGACGCACGCGAGGGTCTGCACGAACTGCGGGTCGTCGAAGGCCACGAAGCCGATTTCAGCCAACAAGAGCACTTGGGGCGTGATTTCTGCATCCCCCACACGGTGAGGCTTCATCGCCAGCACAAATGATGTCGGTACGTTGTCAACATACCCTTGCGGGCAAAGTCGGAGCAGAAGTGCTTGGCCTGGTCGTTCCAATAAGTGCTCGTGATGAAGTTCTTGACCTCATCGGCAGCCCGCTGCCAGAACTCCTCCTTGTCGCCAAAGCCCAGCTTGGTGGCGATCTTGACCAGCCGGTCGCATCCCGCCCAGCACATGACGACGTGCTTAATGGGCAGCGTGCCGTCTGTCGCAGGCTTCTTGTAGTCCTGCATGATGCGCTGGCCGAGCCTCTCGAGACGGTTGAACAGCGTCGAGTCATCGCCAGGCATGTTGAGCCTCTCGTCGAAGAAGCACTGGGCCATGGCCAGGATGATGCTGCCGTACGACCCAGTGGCCAATTCCTTGAATTCCTGTTAATTGCCCAACAACCCGTGGTTCAGCGCTGGGCTCGGCAAGACGAGGCAAGGGAGAGGGCGGACGAACGTCGTTGCCGACGAGGACAGGGCTCTCGCCGCGGTAGCCCGACAGGCGGTGCACTTCCTTCTGGTGGAGGAGCGTCTCCAGCGAGATGCCGTAGATGCCCTGCAAACCGGCCTGCGTGTCGTCGTTGTCCACGAACTCGGCCACGATGTTGGAGATGAACCGCAGGTACTGCGACATCGAAGTCGACATGCCCAGCCTGAACGCATTCCATGCATTCCATCAGAACACGGGGATGGGATGGGATGATAACGATGGGCTCAAGAGAGTACCTGTTAAGGGTGCGGATGATGTGGGGCATGTCCTCGACGCGGCAATACCGGAGGTCCTGCAGCGGGGCCTTGGGCTCGCGCGGGATCGAGGTGGTGGCTGCCGCGACGATGGCGCCGGTCTCCTGGTAGCTCAACAGCTTGAGCGTGATGCAAGCACGAATCACGTGCGCCTGCCACTCGAACGGGATCTTCACGTCCAGCACCAAGCGGGGTCAGGCCGAGTCAAGTGACGTCGTGTTGTGTAGCGGCGGCTGCAGGAGGGGAGGCGGTACCGCGAGGTAGGACACGAACTCCTCCCAGAAGGACTGGGTCTTCTCCAGAGTGGAGATGGCAAACTCCTCGATGCCCACCGACAAGCTCTCGTCGGGCATGAGGATGAGGAAGATCGGGCCGTCGACCTCGAAGGCGACTTCGCGCAGGAGGTAGGAGATGGGCGCGTTGGAGGTCAGACGCAGCGTGCCCGTGGGCACCAGGTAGCGGATGTGGTTGGACCCGCGGGTCTTCTCCGGCACACCCCAGCCGTAGCTGTTGTCATAACCCTGTCGTCAGCTCCTCGATTCCGCTGAGGGCACAAAGGGGTCGAGAAACGTACCCGAAGGTCGGCCTTAACCGGACGCGGATGCGAGGACGGCCAGTGGCGTTGAGGATGCGCATCAGCATCGTGGGCCTGTGTTGGTGGGCGACGCGAAAGGCTGAGGTCAATACAACAACAACAACTGCAGTTCAAGCGCGCGGTGTTCCGCGGAGGGTGACAACAAGGGGAACACACCTGTAGGAACGACCGGCCGACTGGTGCAGGGGACAGAAGTCGATCATCTCAAGAGTGTTGCCTGCAGAAGATGGTGAGTAGGCTCGCACAAGCTACTTGTGTTGAAAAGAAGAAGACCAAGCGACGTACCAAACTTGTCGTAGAGCGTGGTCTTCAGGATGGCCGTGTTCTTGACATACTCCTGCTCACTACGTTCAAAGTGCTGGAGCTCAATGTCGAAGAAGCCAATGTCCTTGTTTTTACGCAGGAGCGAACAGAAGACGGGGTCAGCGTCGAAGCGGGGCATGCAGCTCCACGTAATGCTGCCTCGCTCGTCGACCAGCGCGTTGAAGGCACTGTTGCCAATCAGGCGCAAGTTGAGGTTGTGGATGTTGAACGGCGCCGTAGGCACCGATTGGCCCACGCGGGACTGTGTCTGTGCGTCAGGCACCGTGGGCTTCTCTTGCGAGGCATTCTCGTAAAGATCCTGCTGGATTACGTTGGCGCCTCTCGGGTCCATCTTGTGATCTCAAGTGGCTGTTGTTCTATGATTGGGACACGAAAATCGTTAGATTGAGTGTACTCGCTTGCTGATCATGCAGAGCAACGCAGCGATCTCAGTGGGCAGGCTGGGCCAGCTTAGCTGTTTGTTGTGGTACCTTGGTAAATTAATGTGGAAGTTAGCAGGGAGTAATCTGCTGACCTGCTCTCTCGGACTGAAGCTGTGTTGTGAACTCAGCCTGGCGTGGTGTTGTTGTGAGCGCGCAGACAGATCTAGTGGCGGAGCAGACTGGAGATTCACACGAGAGGCACGCCAAGTTGCGTGAGGAGCGCTGACAGGCCGCTCGAGACACCCCACGTCATGCCCACCTGGGCCAGCCGGACGAAGGGCTCGTGGTGCACGGGTTACACACCATGCGACAGGCACGGCAAGACTCTCTATCTCGCCCGTGCCTTCTCTGTTTGTCTCCTTCTGAAAACCAACGAAGTTTGCTATTTTGCTATTTTGCTATTTTCATTTTCATTTTTATTTTAAATATTCAAGTATTACGGGCAGCTGCTTCGTGTCGTGCTCGTCGGTGGTTGAAGGCACCCCAACAGTGCAGGGCCTGCTTTGTGGGCTCTAGGCACCGTTCCGTCTCGGCCAAGCCAGCGCCGGAGCCCAGGCACCGGCGGAGGGCCTGATGCTGGGCGGGGCACACCTTGGGGATCATGCAGTCAATCTCGCTTTGCGTAGCCGCAGTGAGGCTGCACTCGAGAAGGCGCTGCTGTTCCTGATACGTGAGGAACTCCTCTTTCTTGCCTGAAGAAATCGCGTCACGTTGCTGGTTCTCGGTGGCCGCCTTCTTTTCCAACTCGTTCGTCAGTGCGAGCAGGGGCTCCTCGCACTGGCCAATGTCGCCGCGGCTGCGCATGCAGCTCATTACACGCCCAAAGTGGTCTGGGAGCACTCGCTCGCCCAGGCAGAGGAGGAACTGCACCTGCAACTTCACGCACTCCGCCTCTTCGGGGCCTTTGTTCTTGAAGCAGGCGTCCGCTCGCTGGCGCCAGTTGTGACAACCAGCAATGGCCGCGCCCAGTTCGCCTTGACTTCCCTCCACGTAGCTTTGCCGCACCGCAGGAAAACGCTTTACGATTTGCGCGTATGAAATGGCTGAAGTATCTTCAAAGTCATAATCGTCGTCACCTTCCTCCATCACCAACTCCTCCGCATCGGACTCAGTGGTGTGCTGGGCACTTAGATCCTCCTCCCGCCATCTGTTTGCCATTGTGTTGGCTTCGATCTTCTGTTCTTTTCCTTCGTTTATTCAAACATTAACTCAAAAATACGGAATTTTAACAATGGCGCCTAGAACAGGCAGGCGGAGCCGCCATAAGGAAACAAACAGATACCAAAAGAACGGTTAGAAAAGGAACCGAGGTTGACGTCAGCCGCCTTATCTCGCGCGCTAGGACGTGCCAAACAGAGAGATCAAGGAAGAGGAGGAGTCACTGATAAGGGACGCAAAGAGGGGTCAGTTGCACCGCAAAAAGAAACCACGAAGGTTGGAGCGACAGATGGAGGACAAGAGGGCAAATTGGGCCGATACCAAGACAGGCACGAGGGATGATTCGCATCTTGGAGCCATTGGCCATCTACACCCCTCAGTCGCCATGCACCGGCCACAGACTCGTGAGCGGTCCTTTTCTGTTGATACTCGACCGCCAATCGACGTAGAAAATCGACGGCGCTGCCACACGATGGCGTTCGCGCCACTATCCGGAGGAGGTTCAACAACGTCATCGCCAGACATTCGCGAAAGGGTGGAACCGCGCGAGGAGGTTGAAAAGACCCGCGAAAGGCCTCGCTCACAACAGCTGTTTGGCGGGCGTGCCAAGTCAAAACCCTCGCCGGGCCTGCTGGGGCTTGGCGGGATCATGGTGGGCTCTGCCCCAGGCAAGAAGAAGCGCCTCTCGTCGCTGCTCTTCGGGATGGACACAGACAAGAACGGCGAGCAAGGCAGCAACGAGACAGGGGAGCCAGAGCCCGATGAGGAGGAGGAGATGTCTCCCTGGGGTGAAGGCTTAGAGCTGACCAAGGACACTAACGGAAACGAATACTGCAAGGCAGGTTCGTTAGGCAAGCTTGTGGAATACTTGCTGAAGAAGAGCAACGGTAACTCCCCGCTTCAGAGCGCGCGTTTTGGCCCCAATGCGAATCGTCAGTGACTGATTGGGATGAATCTTTGGCAGATCGTTTCGCGCTCGAGGTGTTAGTAATCGCCTACAGACAATTTGTGTCGCCCCTTACCTTCTTCAACATTCTCCTTCTGCAATACCCCTTGCGGCGGGCATCTTATGGCGAGGAAGGCGACAAACGTCTTCCGACCGAGTGCGACACCGAACTGCGGAAGTGGCTTTCTCTGCTTGAGTTGTGGATCGTCAAGTATTTAAAGAGGTGCGACACTCACCCACGAGTGGAGGGGGGGACGGTGTTGATTGATTCAACTTGACCCAAAACTCACTGGCAAACAGGGACTTTCTTGAGAATAACGACAAAGGCGCGAGGCTATTCGACTACCTCTTATCCTACCTCAAGCGCTTAGCCAAGGACGGTTATGCTAGTGAAGCCAACCAGGTCAAGCTGCTCATGATCAGGGTAAGCTCCACCCCCCTACCACTCAACTCAGTAAAGCTGTTGTTTAGTAACTGAACTGAACGTGAATGGCTGCACAGACCAAGGCCGAGCATCACAATTCGCGGCGGCAGACCAAGGAAGACCTCAGTTTGGGTTTCGGGGTTGTGCCTAGTCGACGCTCTAACTCGAGTTCAGCGCGGCAGCGTTCTACCTCGATCGATCTCATCCGCACCGTTTCCTACAAGGAGAAGAGGTTTGTCTGTGATCCACTTTCTTCACGTGGTTGAGAGTTGAGAGCCAACCGCCTCACTCTTACCCACACACGCACACACACCAGGGTGAAGGCCTTTGAAGACCTGGCACCAATAGAAGTAGCAGATGAGATGACATTGATCGAGTTCGAGCTCTTTAAGAAGATTAAAGAGCGCGAGTTCCTCGGTTGGAACAACCTCAAGGACACCAAGGCCGCACGTAACATCCGAGTGATGATCGAACGGTCGAACAGGGTTCGAACCCTCTCTCATCTACACATGTCGTTTTTGAAATGCTTCAGTGACACGATGTGTCATTGTCGCGCAGGTGGGTGCTTGGGTGGCCACGACCATCGTGTCCGCACGAGAAGTCCAGCAGCGTGTATCGTTGCTCAAGCGGTTTTTGATTCTCGCTGAGCGCTGCCGTGAGTTGCGCAACTTTAACACATTGATGGAGATTCTGGGCGGATTGAACATGCACCCTGTGGCACGCCTCAAGCGAACATGGGAGGTGCGTAGTTCAGCAACAACACAAGTTGGATCAAGGGACCCAATGGTCTCATTTTGTTGGAGTGCAGGCCCTACCGGATAGGTTCCGCGATCTGTTCACAAGCCTCGTCGAGTTGATGGAAAGCAAACAGAACTACAAGCAGTACCGAAACGCGCTCGCAAGCCCACCAGCTGAGGCCTTCGGAGGCAGCTTGCCTTATATCGGTAGATCTCTCCCCAAGTCCCTTCTACGCCGGGTTCCGTTGCACTCACGCTTTGGGGGGGGGTAGGTGTCTATATGCGAGACCTTGTGTTCATAGAGGAGGGAAACCACACAATCACGGAGAACGGTTTAATTAACTTTGAAAAGCTAATGATGATCGGTACACCACACGTCTCCCGAACTGATCATCCCATGCTAAGCTTGTCGGGTGCTCTACAGGGCGAGTGATCATGGAGGTCCAAAGGTTTCAGAGTGTCAACTACAAGCTCGAGCCGTGCCGGTCCAAGACTATCACCAAGTACCTTAAGGACCTCGACGGTGAAACTGAAGCGAGGTAGCCTTACCTTCACACTCTTTGAAGTTGATTGGCCTTGCGAACTCTTCCTTCTAACGTTTCCGTCAACAAAACGAAAGGTTGGATGAGCTGTCCTCCCAGTGCGAACCATCACGCGTTGATATCTCTAGAGATTCGCCAAGAGATACGGAGCCATGAGCTGCTGCGTAGAAGCTTCTTCTGCCGTCTCCTTGGTCCCAGGTAAAAATCAATAAAGCTGCCCTGTACAAAAGCACCCTTCTCCCGAGGCCTTCTACTCGCCCTCGTGGAAGAGTTCATGCTCGATAGTTGTGTTCTCTTCGGCAAAACCACATAGGCGAAGAGGGATTGGCCAACTCAATTTTCACTCGGTTTTCCCGTAATAAGCTCCTGTCGGGTCCTCTGCGCCTTTCGTCATCGCAGGTTAAAAGGTCCACAACGCAGCACACATACATACCAACACAGCCACAACCACTCAATCATTACCATCACCACCGACAGCCTTCAACTCACCATGTTCAACCTCCCTGTCGCCGCCGTCTTCTTCCTTCTTGGTCTCTCGGTGGCTCTGGCCCAAACTGTCACCAACAATGAAGCCGTGGTGGGCAACTCGAGCGTAGCCGTTCCGACGCCGGACTTCGACCAGTATGACACGTCTGCCGCTTCCACCTTGTCCCCCTACCTTTCGTTGTTCTCCTCCCTCTTCTAAGGAATACCAGGCCCGCAAAGATAACACGATAGAGAGCTATCGTTTTTTTCTCTTCATAAGCTTGAGCAATGTTCCTTGTAGCACGGGTCGTAGTTCGTGGGTCAACACTTCGCCAAGCAGAAGTTGAGCACTAGACGCAGCTGATGAAAGGAGTGTCGCTGCAGAAAAGGAGAATGTAAAAGAAAATTAAAAAAAAGAACGGTTGGGTTCTCTTGCTTTACCACCTATGAAGGCTTGTTGTTGCTCTTCTCCTGCGTTGCCACACTTGCGGTGCTCTGTTAAGGCATTCACAACAAGCGCCGCAAATGAGTGCAAGGGCAGACTTAACTGGCGATGTCGAAAACCCTGCCTGCCAAACAGACACAGACCAAGGCCTGCTGGCCCGATTTTTGAGAGCCGCAGGAAATTTTCCGAAAAGAGAAAATAAAGAAAATTTGGCGTTAAACGACGGATTACAAGCGCACGGCGAATCAACCGCAACGCCAGAATCAAAAGCATATCTAGAGGCATGCATATTACCAGGCAAGCACGTCGTTGCTTCTCTTCGTCTGCGGCGCTCCGCAAGGCTCTGGTATTGGCCGAGCACACCAATGCAGCCCTCGTAGACAGCACCCTGCCTGCCATCACCGCTGCCACCAAGCTTGGCGGGGACGTCGAGGTTCTGGGTATGGACACCTTGTCTTTGCCTTGTAAATTGTCCAAAATCGAACATCGGGGAGCAATTCATGCTCATGTTGGTATTTTGCATGCGCTCTTCCCACAAGTGGCTGGCAAGGACTGCAAGACTGTAGCCGAGCAGGTGGCCAAGATCTCGGGTGTGAAGAAGGTACTCGTGGCCGACAAGCCGACCTACGAGCACGGTCTTGCGGAGGACTTGGCCCCTCTCGTGGCCGACTACCAGAAGCGCGACGGCGGCTTCACGCACATCGTCGCCCCGGCTTCAGCCTGGGGCAAGAACCTCGTGCCCCGCATCGCCGGCATTCTCGACATCTCAGCCGTCACGGACGTCATCTCTGTCGAGAGCCCCGACACCTTCAAGTGCGTTTCGTCTCGTCCTTGTCTTACTACATGAACAATGTTGATCGCATCAAACGTGCAGGCGCCCTGTCTACGCCGGTAACGCTATCGCGACGGTGCAGTCAGCCGAGAAGTTGAAGGTGCTCACTGTCCGCCCGACGGCCTTTGAGAAGGCCAAGGAGGGCTCGGCCCCGGCCGAGGTCAAGGAAATCTCTGTCGACGGTGGCGCCGAGAGCACCCTCTCTCAGTGGGTCGAGGATGTGCAGCAAAAGTCTGAGCGGCCGGACCTCACCAGCGCGAGCATCGTCGTGTCCGGCGGCCGCGCCCTCAAGTCCAAGGAAAACTTCAAGATCGTGGAGCAGCTCGCCGATAAGCTCGGTGCCGCCGGTGCGCACTTCTTCGCCAACCGTGCTTGGTGCTGCCTCGGTCAGTGTATTGACTATTTGTCTGTGCGTACTTTCTTTGGCCTTGGTTTAGTTGGCGCCTCGCGGGCGGCCGTCGACGCGGGCTACGCACCCAACGAGTGGCAGGTCGGCCAGACGGGCAAGGTCGTCGCGCCGCAGCTCTACCTCGCCATCGGCATTTCAGGTACCGTTTGGCTTCTTGTTCGTTTTTGCTTTTCATGCCGGAGCACGTTTGATGACGCCACTGGAACCACAGGCCAGATCCAGCACTTGGCCGGCATGAAGGACAGCAAGCTTATTGTGGCCATCAACAACGCCGCCGACGCGCCCATCTTCCAGGTTTCCGACTATGGTCTCGTGCAGGACCTCTTCCAGGCCGTGCCAGAGATGATGAAGGAGCTGGACAAGGCCAAGCAGTAAGCAGCGTTAATGCACCCAACATGTCTTCTTCTTTAGCACGCTTCTGGCTGGTTATTTTTTATCGAGACGGGAAAAAGCCAGGATTTTGGTTGGTTTGGGGTAAGTCCGCTGTGGCGACAAGAGAAAGATTTGATTCGATTGCACATCATGGCCACGCTGCAGCGCGTCAATCCGAAGGCAGAATTTGCGGCACGAGATCAGGCGCTCGCCGTTAACATCAGCGCCTCGCAGGGTCTCCAGAATGTGCTCAAATCCAACCTCGGGCCCAAGGGCACCCTGAAGATGTGCGCCCCCTAAAAAGGAATTCTGTATGGGCGGCATCCTCACTCCGCAGTGGCACCTCAGGTTGGTTTCTGGTGGTGGAGACATCAAGCTCACCAAGGACGGCAATGTTTTGCTCCATGAGATGGTGCGGCTTTGTCAATCACGCCGTGCATCATCACATTTTTTTCCTTGATTGACTTCCAGGTTTCATTACGTGCAGCAAATTCAACATCCCACTGCGGCTCTCATCGCCCGCACGGCGACTGCTCAGGATGACATCACTGGTGATGGCACCACCTCCAATGTGCTGCTCATCGGTGAGCTGCTCAAGCAGGCCTCGCGCTTCCTCGCCGACGGCCTTCATCCGCGTGTTGTCTCTGATGGCTTTGACATCGCCAAGGACGAGGTTCTGCGCGCCCTCGAGAAGTTTAAGGTGAAGAAGGATGTCCTCGATGCCGAGCTCCTCCGCAGCGTTGCGCGCACCTCCTTGCGCACGAAGCTGCAGGGCCCCATTGCTGATCAGGTACGGCTAATCGCGCCGTAGATTCTTCGCAATGTGCTCTAAAATTATTCGATTCCGTCACGCATTTGTGGTGCAGGTTGCCGACATGTGCGTTGATGCCGTTCTCACGATTCGCCGGCCCGGATTCCCCATCGATTTGTACATGGTTGAAATCATGACCATGAAGCACAAGTCCGCCGCCGACACGAAGCTTATCAAGGGTCTTGTCCTTGATCACGGTGCTCGCCACCCCGACATGAAGAAGCGCTCCGAGAATGTGTTCCTTCTCATCTGCAACGTTTCGCTCGAATTCGATAAGCCGTACGTCTCTCCTGCTCTAAGAGCCTCAGTTCTTCTAGACCTCCTTAGCCTCGATATATAAATCTTGCTGCATCTTCTTCTACTGGCAATAGTGAGATGAAGGCCGAGATTTCCTACTCGAGCGCCGAGCAGAGGCAGAAGATGGTGAACGCCGAGCACGAAATGACCGACGAGCGCGTGCGCAAGATCATTGCCCTCAAGCGACAGGTGCGGCGCTGCGTCCTTTCTGCTTGACCTCTTCACGGCGTCGGCTTACGCACACGGCTATCAGGTGTGTACCGAGGGTCAGGGCTTTGTGGTGATCAACCAGGGCGGTATTGATCCGCTCGCTCTGGACATGCTGGCCAAGGAGGGTACAGTCTGCTCTACTTTCAAGTGTCTGCCCGCCGCCCTCGCACAGGGCGTTTCTCACCGTTCCGACTTACTTTGTTGCAGGAATCACGGGCCTGCGTCGTGCCAAGAGGAGGAACATGGAGCGTCTGACGCTCGCCTGTGGAGGCATCCAGGTCAACTCCGTGGAGGATTTGACTCCCGATGTGCTGGGCAAGGCTGGCCTCGTCTACGAGCACACTCTTGGCGAGGAGACTTACACCTTTGTAGAGAAGGTCGAGAACCCCTTCTCGTGCACTATCCTCATCAAGGGTACGCTCCCTTCTTGGACCACGTTTGTCGAAAAGCCTCAGAAGCTCACCGTTATCATCATGCGAATCAGGCCCGAACCTGCACACGATCAACCAGATCAAGGATGCCGTGCGCGATGGCGTGCGTGCCGTCAAGAACACCATCGAGGACGGTCATCTGGTGCCCGGCGGTGGCGCCTTTGAGATTGCCGCTCATGCCGCTCTCCTCAAGTACAAGGATGAGGTACCTTTTTTTTTTCCTTCACGTTGTTCAAGCTCAGTTCGTAATGATCTCTAACCATCGTATGTGGTGCATGCACAGGTCAAGGGGCGAGCGAAGGTGGGAGTGCAGGCCTTTGCCGACGCGCTGCTGGTGATCCCGAAGACGCTGGCCGAGAACTCGGGCTTTGACGCGCAGGACACGCTGATCGCGCTGCAGGAGGCGCACCGGGAGGGCCACGTCGTCGGCCTCGACCTCGAGACCGGCGAGCCGATGGACCCGGAAGCTGAGGGCGTGTGGGACAACTATCGCGTCAAGCGGCAGATGCTGCAGTCGGCCTCGGTCGTGGCCACGCAGCTGCTCCTCGTCGACGAGATCCTCAAGGCCTCCAAGTCTGCCCGGGGTGGTTCCGACACTGCCGCCGAGGAGGCCGACTAAGCCTTCTTCTCTCGTTCTTCTTCATGGCGATCTAGTGTTCTCCTGGCAGGTCAAACAACGACAGTTACAACAAGGAGGTGGCGTGATGACTGTTTTTATTTACAGGAAGGGCGAGCACGGGTAGTCGAGGAGCCAGCCCAGGTCATCCTCCTTGCCCTCGGCAGAGGGAGTGAGCCAGTGCAGGTCCCGGAGGATGGATGACGATGCCGTTGTTGATGAAGAGGACGAAGAAGAGGCCAACTTGGTGGTTGTCGTGGTGGTCGTGGTGGTCGTCTTCATGGTGGTGAGCGAGTTGAAAAAGGCCGGGAAGCGCAGCTGGAAGCGCTCAAACTCAGAAGGCGTGTGGAGGATGTCGCGCTCCGGCTCGGCGCGTTGTTCCTCGAGCACGGCCTCGGTGGCCAGCACCAGCCATTGCGGCTGCATCGATTCCAACACAAAAGGCGCTCCTTGAGTTGAACAACTACAACCACAACCACAACTTGATGATGATGATGATGAAGATGAACGTACGTGGCCCTGTTTGTTGTAGAAGACCTGGTGCTGTAGCCGAACAAGCAAGGACGTGCCGTTCTTGCGTCGCCACGTCTGGATGGTGGCGAACTGGTCGCCCACGAGCGTGGTGGGCTTGGAGAACATGTGGATGAGGATGCTGAAGAGGTTCTCCTGGTCCGTCCGCGAGACCTTGATGATCGGCTGTCCGACCAGCTCCGTCTGGCCGTAGCCCGTAATGGAGTAGTACGCCGGTGAGGCGTAGGTGAAGGTGGGCGGGCTCAAGCACAGGGCTTGTGGACTGGCCGGCGTGTTGAGATGGAAGACGGCGTAGATGTCGTGCCTGAGGCCGGTTAAACATCGAACAAGTCAGCGGCACTTCTAGAAGACGAGCAGCCCAGGAAAGAGGAAGGGGAAGAGCACGTGAAGTCGCTGACGATGCAGGGCTGGGCGGCGACAGCGTCGAGGTACATGCCCAAGAACGGCAGCGCCTGCTGGATGATGAGACGCTGCATAGGGTCGTTGATCATTTCGCCCCACGTGCGTCTCAAGCGACTTGACGTGGCTGAGGAAGAGGACGGTGGCACTTTGGAGAAGAGGAATGGCGAAGAGGAGGAAGAATGGGGTGAAGCAGACGATCGGGACGAGCCCAGAGTGCCCGTTGTCGAGGCGGCAACGACAGTTCGTGGCCGCGGCAAGCCGTGAGCTCCGTTACGGAGGCTTTCATGCAGTAAAGCACGTAGCTGCCTGACCTCGTCATGCAGCCTCTGGTTATCCTCTCGGAGCGTGCGTACGTTCTGCTCGACCACGGTGCCCACCTCACGTCGCAGAGCCGCGTTCTCGTCTCGCAGTTCCCGCACTTGCTGGAGAAGCAGCAGTAGCAGCTGGGAGTCCAGACCGGACGCAGGCGCGTCCATTCGTTTCAAGCGCTTGCGGTCGGACTCTTGCGGTGTGTCTTCAGCCGGGTTGCCCTCTGCATCAGGCGAGGAAACGAAGCCTGTGGTGGGCATGCGCCCACGTTTGCGCATAGGCGCTGGAAAGCACTGGTCTTGGCACTCCGCCGCAACGCACCGACGACAAGGGTCCTGCCTGCGCCCTCCCAAGAGTGAGTGGTCGTGTGATGACAGAAGGGCAGCAAAGCATCTGCAGTCCGCACCCATCACAGGCGGTGTGGGCCAGCCGGCATGGAAGACAAACACGCTTCTTGGCCTTTGGGGAGGGTACGTCCATGGCGGAGAGTTATGTCTGCGCTGCCAGGAAGGCGCCATGTTCTTCCAGCACAGCCGGCACCAAGTTCCCCGCCAATCGCGGCGGCCTGGAAGGTTCTGAAACGCTTCGATAAGATTCGGGAAACATTTGGCAAAGACGTTAGGCAAACGTTTCAACAATATTTGGTGATCCACGAATATCGAAATTCTAGAGCAGCAACTAAGGCCAATCAGCCGCGTAGCGCCAGCAGTTCTGTTTTCTCGGGTCACCAAACTTCTGTAACAAACCCGCCCGACACTGCACCACATCTTTGTAACTTTATAGTACTCGCTCAAGATGCGTAGAATTAGTCAAACCACTGCCAGTGCCACCGCACTTGCCGGCCGACGTAGCACTCCCCTTGCCTCGCGTATCGCTGGGGCTGCCAATGGTACCTCATGCACAACCCCAACCCCAACACCACCCCCTCCAACCTCTTCGCCTCCCCAAAGCCTTTTGGGAGAGGTTTTCTTTGGGTCAACTGCGGTTCGGTCGATTAATTGAGCGTTGGCAATGTGCCTCTACGTAGTGCGTCTGCTCTCGAGCCCGCCCGCGACGCCAATGCCTGCCTTCCCCGGCGAGCCCACAGCACCTTCGATGAAGACCGAGGTTCCCGGCCCCGCCTCCAAAGCCGCTCGCGCTGCCATGGATCAGTTCCAGGTATGTAATCCTCTTTACTTAAAGCGAGCCCAAAAACAATATTTTAATTTATGTATCTCTTAGGACGTGCGCACGGGTCACTTCTTCGCGGACTACACCAAGTCGTTGGGCAACTATGTCGTCGACGCCGACGGCAACGTACTGCTCGACGTCTTCTCGCAGATCGCGTCGCTGGCCGTGGGCTACAACAACCCGACGCTGCTCCAGGCCGCCGCGTCGCCCGAGTGGGCGCGGTTCCTGGTCAACCGACCGGCGCTGGGCATCATGCCGCCGGCCGACTGGGCCGACACGCTGCACGGGACCTTGATGTCGGTGGCGCCCAAGGGCCTGAACCAGGTCTTCACGGCCATGTGCGGCTCGTGCGCCAACGAGTGCGCCTACAAGGCCGTCTTCATGCACCACATGCACCGCCAGCGCGGCGGGCGGCCCTTCACCGAGGACGAGCTCGCGTCGTCGATGCGCAACGAGCCTCCGGGCAGCCCGGCCCTGTCGATCCTGTCCTTCCAGGGCGGCTTCCACGGCCGCCTGTTCGGCTCGCTCAGCACGACGTGCTCCAAGCCCGTCCACAAGATTGACATCCCGGCCTTTGACTGGCCCAAGGCGCCCTTCCCCAAGGTCCGCTACCCGCTCGACCGCTACGCGGACGAGAACCGCCGCGAGGAGGACCGCTGCCTCGAGGAGGTGCGGCGCGTCATCAAGACCCACAACGTGCCCGTGGCCGGCGTCATCGTGGAGCCCATCCAGGCCGAGGGCGGCGACAACTGGGCGTCGCCTCGCTTCTTCCAGGGCCTCCGCAACATCACCAAGGAGCTCGGCGTCGCCTTCATCGTTGACGAGGTCCAGACCGGTGTCTGCGCCACCGGCAAGTTCTGGGCTCACGAGCACTGGTACGTAAAGTGGCCAATTTTTTCTTTTAATTA